>CM038041.1:10812500-10820000 GCA_021397845.1 Areca catechu
GCCCCTCGCGGCCGTCATCCAACAGCTGCAGACCTTGACCTCGGCGGTCCGGCAGCTTCAAAATCAGCAGCGGTCCCTGGCCACGCAGCCACAGCCAGGGACCCCCGCGGCCCGAGCTGCGGGACAGCGTGGGAGCCTGCGCTCCATTCAGGGCAGGCCATCCCACCCGAGGGCAGTCTCCAACCCCCGCGGGAGCCACCAAGCTCTCGCAAAAAGAAATTACTCCGGTTCGGCGGATCACGAGAGTCGATCCCCGGCCGATGAAGCCGAGACGGCGCATCGCAGCAAGCGACGCCGAGGCCTGACTTCGCACCGAGACCGATCGGCGCCCCCTTCACCAGCGGCCTCGGTGGAAGACTCCACCGACGAGGCCATCAGGCGCCAGGCTGAGAGGCGCCTGGAGGAGCATGAGCGCAAGTTAGCGGAGTTCGCCCGCCGATTTGCCGACCTGCAGAACTCATCGGCGGACCCGGCGGGCTACGACTCCCGTCCCCCCTTCTCTGAAGAAATCCAGGCGGAGCCGATCCCAAAACGGTTCCGCATGCCGCAGGTGGATCCCTACGACGGGACCACCGACCCTCTGGACCATCTGGAGAGCTACAAAGCTCTCATGAGGGTCCAAGGGGCCACCGATGCTCTTTTGTGCATCGCCATCCCAGCCACCCTCCGGAAGGCCGCTCGAGTCTGGTTCACCCGCCTCGAGCCCGGATCCATTTGCTCCTTCCACCAGCTGGAAGGAAAGTTTGTGGCGCACTTCGACGCTTGTCGAAAGGTGCCAAGAGAGGTGGATAGCCTCTTCTCCATCCGCCAGCAGGACCAGGAGCTGCTCCGGGACTACATCACCCGGTTCAAGATCGCAGCCCTGGAAATCTACAGCCTGGACGAGCCCGTCGCCATGCTGGCTTTGAAGCGCGGGCTCAAGACGTCCGGCCTAACCTACTCCCTGGACAAGAAGCCGCCCAGGACGTACTCCGAGCTCCTCCTCCGTGCCCATAAGTACATCCGGGCGGAGGAGGCCGACCGCACCCGTCGAGAGTTGGACGGGAAGACTCTGAAGAAGCCACCCCCGAGAGATACCCCGGGAGCTCGGAAGCCCGGGCCATCTGCCGACCCTCGCCCGAATCCAAGGCCGAGGGGCGAGGCCACTCCGGAGTGGAGGTTCACCCCTCTCCTCGCACCTCGGACGAAGATCCTCATGGAAATCGAGGGCGAGCGCTACCTCCGCCGACCTCCTCCTCAGAACCCGAGGGCTATCCGGGATAAATCGAAGTACTGCCAGTTCCACCGCGAGCACGGTCATGACACAGAGGAGTGTCGCAACCTGAAGCGGGAGATCGAGGAGCTGATCAGGAGGGGCTACCTCAGGAAGTTCGTCAGGAACGAGGTCCCCCCGGAGGGGCAGCCGCTCGCGGCTTTACCGCCAGCCCCTGCAATCGACAACCGCCCGATGGAGAAGCCCGTGGGCATGATCTCATGCGGGGTCGGGCGAGCGGCGAAGAGAGCCCGGGAAGTCGGGAACCCGGAGAATGTAATCCCTCCCGAGGAGGGGAAGGATAATGAAAATGTAAACAACGTTGCCGTGGTGGTCGAGATGACCATCGTGAAGCATCCTGTACATCGAATCATGGTGGATAGTGGAAGCTCGGCTGACGTACTTTTTTATGATGCCTTCTCTCGGATGAATTTGTCCCATGGTCAGCTGAGACCGGTACATACCCCCCTGGTAGGTTTTACAGGGGATTCCGTGAGGGTCGAAGGGGAAATTACTCTCCCGGTCACCGCTGGATCCCCACCTCGGCAGACGACCGTCCTGATGACGTTCACCGTCGTCAGGCTCCTTTCGCCTTACAACACCATTCTCGGGCATCCCGGGCTCAACCAGCTGGACGCCATGATTTCCATGAAAAGGTTGTTGGTGCAGTTTCTCACGCCTTCCGGGCTCGGGGAGATGAAGGGGACGACCCAGCCGGTCCCGTATTGCCTCCAAGCAGTCCCGGGTGCCTAGGGCGCGGAGCCCACCCCCGATGTTGACGACCTCGACCTAAGAGAGAAGGAACCCAGGGGAGGGCCCGTAGAGCGCCTGTTGACTTATCCCCTCGGTTCGGACCCACTGAAGACGGTGCAAGTCGGGGCCCAACTCCCAGAAGAAGAACGGACCCGCCTGCTGGAGTTCCTCCGCGCGAACGCAGACGTGTTCGCCTGGACGGCAGCCGACATGCCAGGCATTCCGCCCGAGGTCATCACACACAGGTTAAACGTGGACCCTAGCTGCCGCCCGGTCCGCCAGAAGAAGAGGAGCTTCGCCATGGAGAGACAGAAGGCCATCAATGAGGAGGTGGAGAAACTCCTTGCCGCCGGCTTTGTGCGGGAAGTCCAGTATCCCAGCTGGCTAGCAAACGTGATCATGGTAAGGAAGAGCAGTGGTAAGTGAAGGATCTGTGTGGACTACACTGACCTCAACCGAGCTTGCCCAAAGGACAGCTTCCCTCTTCCAAAGATCGACCAACTGGTCGACACCACCTCGGGACATCGCCTCCTGTCATTCATGGACGCCTTCTCTGGATACAACCAGATCCGAATGAGCCCGGAGGACGAAGAGCATACCGTCTTCATAACTGATCGCGGAACTTTTCGCTACAGAATGATGCCATTCGGCCTCAAGAACGCTGGAGCTACGTACCAGCGTCTGGTCAACAGGATCTTCAAGGACCAGATCGGCCGCAACATGCAGGTGTACGTGGACGACATGCTGGTAATGAGCAAACCCGATTCGGACCACGTAGCTGACTTGGCGGAGACATTCGGCAACCTCCAACGTCATCAGATGAAGCTGAACCCGGCGAAGTGTGCCTTCGGCGTCTCCGCCGGGAAGTTCCTAGGATTCATGGTGATCCAAAGAGGAATTGAAGCCAACCCGGAGAAGGTCCAGGCCATCCTGGACATGGAACAGCCCGCCTCCAAGAAGCAAGTGCAGCAGCTCACCGGCCGAGTTGCGGCCCTCAGCCGCTTTATCTCCAGGTCGGCAGATCGCTGCCGTCCCTTTTTCAAGGTGCTGAGAAAGATGAACGACTTCGCTTGGACCGAGGAATGCCAGGAGACCTTTGAAGAGCTGAAGAAGATGCTCGCATCGCCACCGTTGCTGTCCAGGCCCGAGGAGGGGGAGGAACTCATCCTCTACCTGGCGGTCACCCCTGAAGCCGTCAGCTCGGTCCTGGTTCGGACATATGACCAAGGAGTCCAACAGCCGGTGTACTATACCAGCAAACTTCTCCGCGACGCGGAGCTCAGGTATTCTCGGCCCGAGAAACTCGTTTTCACGCTAATAGTGTCTGCCCAGCGTCTCAGGCTCTATTTCCAAGCGCATCCCATCGTTGTCCTGACGGATCAACCGCTGAAAGCGATGCTCAGCCGACCCGACAGTTCGGGGCAATTGGCGAAGTGGGCACTGAAGCTCAGCGAGTTCGACATCGCGTACAGGCCAAGGTCAGCCATGAAGGCGCAGGTGCTGGCCGACTTCTTGGTCGAATGTGCAGGATTGGGCAAGGAGCCCGAGGAAGGCCCCTCAGGCCAGCCGCTGAAGACGGGCCCCGATGAGCTCGGAGAAGACGCCTGGATCCTCCATGTAGATGGAGCCTCGAACTCCGGCGGAAGCGGAGCCGGACTCATCCTTGCCAACAGCGACGGGGTCGTCGCCGAATGCGCGCTCCGTTTCCAATTCCCCACGACCAATAATCAGGCGGAGTACGAGGCACTTCTTGCCGGGCTGAGGGTCTCCCGCGAGCTGGGCGTGACCAACCTCAAAGCTTTCACTGATTCCCAGCTCGTGGCGGGACAGGTCTCCGGGGAGTATGCCGCGCATGACCCCCAAATGGCGAAATACTTGGAGCTCGTCAAAGCGGACGCGTCCAGATTCTGGTGCTTCAACATCTTCCACATCCCCCGCAGGGAGAATGCCTGTGCGGATACTCTCTCCCGGCTGGTGACCCTGCCGGACTCGATGCTGGGCCGCGCTCATATGGAGCACCTTGAGATCCCAAGCCTCGAGACCCCGGTGGAGGTCCATCAGGTCAGCCATGAACCCAGCTGGATGGACAAGTACGCCGAATACATCACCAGTGGCACCCTGCCGGAGGACCGCGAGGCGGCTCGCCTTATCAGAAAGAAAGTCGTGCGATTCGTCCTGATGGATGGGAAATTGTATCGAAGATCCTACTCCTACCCCCTCTTCAAGTGTGCAGGACCTGCGGAAGCCAAGCTCGTGTTCCAGGAGATTCACGAAGGCATCTGCAGGAACCACGTGGGGGGCAGAGCATTGGCCTACAAGGCCCTTCGTCAGGGCTACTTCTGGGAGACGATGAAGGAAGACGCCGCTGACTTCGTGAAGAAGTGCGATCGGTGCCAGCGTCACGCCACGGTGCAACGGCATCCCTCCAACCCAATCTCCCAGCTTTCAGCTCCCTGGCCATTCGTCCAGTGGGGGATGGACCTTCTGGGCCCTTTCCCGCCGGCGTCTGGACAGCAGAAGTTCTTGATAGTGGCCATCGACTACTTCACGAAGTGGGTCGAGGCCGAACCCTTAGCGCGGATCACTGAAGCAAACGTCGCCAAGTTCTTTTGGAAATCGATCGTTTGCCGCTTCGGCCTCCCCCACACCGTGGTTACTGACAACGGGCGCCAGTTCGACTGCCGGGAGTTCGAAGAGTTCTGCGGCGACCTCGGCATCAGGCATGCTTCACCTCGGTGGCGCATCCCCAGACCAATGGAGAGGCCGAAGTCACGAACAGGACCATTTTGCAGGGCCTCCGCACGCGGCTGGACCAGGCCAAAGACAGATGGGCCGAGGAGCTCCCCAGCATCCTTTGGGCATACCACACCACCCCGAGGACGGCTACCGACGAGACCCCGTTCAACCTCGTCTTCGGAGCCGAAGCGGTCATCCCGATCGAACTCAGCCTGCCCACGCTGCATGTGGAGCAATATGACGAGATAGAAAACCCTGCCAGGATGATGCTCAACCTCGACCTTCTTGAGGAGATGAGGGACAAGGCCCGAGTTCGGATGGCGGCGTATAGGCAGCGTGTGGCCAGGTATTACAACTCCCGAGTGCGGCCGAAGTTTTTTCGTCCCGGAGATCTGGTCCTCCGGCGCGCTGAAGCTTCTCAGTCACGGGAATGCGGCAAGCTCTCACCCAACTGGGAGGGCCCGTACCGGGTAGCAGAAGCCCTCCCCCACGGTGCCTACTACCTGGAAGAGTTGGGAGGTGCCAGGTTCCCCCGGACGTGGAACGCCTCGAACCTAAGAGTGTATTATCAGTAATGTAAGGTTCCCCACTCCTGCAATAAAGTTTCCTTGCTTCAAACGCTCTCTTCTCACTTTGTAGGGAAACCGGCGCATGGCCCTGAGTTCGGCACGCCCGATCGTGGCCGACGGCCGAAGGAAGCGGGAAATCCTGGGCTTCGGCCTGGAAGGTGGGACAGAACCCAGTTCGCCCATACAAGCCCGGAGAACAGCTCGGCAAGCCGCGCAAGGCTTGAGAAAGCCTGCGGCCTCGGGGTTCAGTCCGGAGATCCTGGGCTTCGGCCTGGAAGGTGGCGCCGAACCCAGTTCGCCCAAGTAAGGACGGAGAACAGCTCGGCAAGCCGCGCAAGGCTTGAGAAAGCCTGCGGCCCCGGGGTTCAGTCCGGAAGTCCTAGACTTCGGCCTCGAAGGTGGTGCAGAATCCAGTTTGCCCATGCAAGCACGGAGAACAGCTCGACAAGCCGCGCAAGGCTTGAGAAAGCCTGCGGCCCCGGGGTTCAGTCCGGAAGTCCTGGGCTTCGGCCTGGAAGGTGGCGCCGAACCCAGTTCGCCCACGCAAGCACGGAGAACTGCTCGGCAAGCCGCGCAAGGCTTGAGAAAGCCTGCGGCCCTGGGGTTCAGTCTGGAAGTCCCGGGCTTCGGCCTGGAAGGCGGGGCAGAAACCACTTCGCCCACGCGAGCAAGAAGGCAATCCCAAGGCCGGACCTGCTCAAGGCCTACTCTGACACCACGCGGTCCGGAATGTCCCAACCTTCGATCTGAGCGACGGACGGGACCAGGTCCACACTCGTCCCGGCACTCCTCATCGACATCTCAAGAAAGAGAAAGAGAAGATGGGAGAGTGAGAAAGAAAGTAAACTCAAAATTTAGACAAATAGAGCTTTCATTGATCCAAGGAGGAGTACAAGCTGGGAATCCCGACAGGCCGGGAGTCCCCAAAAAAAAAGAGAGAAGAAGAAAAGCACAACAACAATAACAACAACAAAGCAAAAAGATAGAAGGCTCAGTTCCGTGCAGGGTCGGAGCCCTCGGCCTGGGTCGCGCGCTCCGCGTCCTCGCCTTCGGTGGCTGCCGGCTCAGGGGGCTGCTCCGGGGCCACGGCCTCGTCGTTCGCCGGGGCCGCAGGCATGGCGTCGGCCGCACCGGAGGCTCTGCTCTCAGGTCCTTGCCTCCTACCTCCGAGCACCACCCCACTGAGGTCGAGCTCGGGGTAGAAGGCCCCTACCTTCTCCCGGCACATCCGGAACCCCTTCAGGAAGGAGTCCACGGCGGCCTCCCAGACCTCCGACGTGTACTCGTCGGAAGCCCGGAACTTCGGGACGGCCTCCTGCGCCTCCCGCTTCGCGGCCTCCAGGAGCCCGTTGACGTACGCACTCCGCTCCTTCGCCGCGTTCGCATCTCGCCTGGCCTCCTCCAGCTAGCGCTCCAGCCACTGGGAGTGGGCCTGAAGACGAGCCCTCTCAGCTGTGTCCTCCTTCGCGCAACGCTGGTGAGAGACCCTCTCCTCCGACAGAGAAGACTCCAGCTCCTTGTTCCGCCCCTCGGCGCGTGCCAGGTCAGTCTGGAGGGCCTGATTGTTTGCTCGCAGCTCGACCCCCTTTTTCATGAGGTCCTTGACGTCGGCCGCGAGCTTGCCGAGCTTCTTCTCCTTCTCGGCATCCCTCTTCGCGTTCCCTACGAGGAAGTTCCTCAGTAGGAGAACATCATTCCCAATCTGCACAGGTGAAGCAATCAGGTTAGAAAAAAGACCACCCGAGGCCACGGAAGACAGAAGGAAATGAGTTCGGGCTTACCGTAAAGAGCTGCGGGAGGATCCCGAGCAGAGCGTCAGCATAGTCCCGGCCGCCCCGAGCTCGGCGGTCCCGGGCTGTGGAGGCGTACTCCATCACCTTCTCCGCGAGCCCTTTATCGCGGATGACTGAACACCGGTGGGTGATCACCGGTGGCGGAGCCATCAGGTCAACTCCGGCGGTGGCTGTCCCTCCAGCAGGAATCGCAGCCGATGGGCCGGTAGAGGACACTGGCTGCACCGTCGGAGCTGCGGCGACGATAGGGCCGGCACTGGACGGAGCTGCGGGCGGTGGAGCCCCCTCGACGGCAGCACCACTGGATCTGGCAGCCGAGGAATCAACGGCCCCGCCCCGAGGCAGCCTGGGCGGGGGAGCAGCGGCCGCCGGACTAGGTACAGTCGCCGGCGCAACC
>CM038041.1:10825000-10832500 GCA_021397845.1 Areca catechu
GGAGCCAATCCGGGCGCGGGCGGATGCAGGGCAGAGCCGAAGTCGACGAAGCCATAGCCATGCCCAGGCGGGCGGAGCCGGAACCTGGGGTGCAGAGCTTCGGGCGGAGCCGAAGGAGACTGCGCCGGACCCCACGCGGGAGGAGGCAAGCCAGACCGGACATGGTCGTTGCGCAGGCGGAGGAGCACCGGTGGTGCGATCAAGTTGGACTGAGTCGGACCGGAGCTGGGCGGAAGGCGCAGACAAGAGCCTGGCGCGAAGGACACGAATGTGCCGCAAGCGTGCCGCGGTCGGGAGCTCAGCATGCCGGGGGCATGAGCCGGACTAGGGTAGATCTGCTGCAGGCGTGCCAGACTGGAGAGCTCTGCTTCGGAACGGGGCTCCGTGCGAGCGGACCTAAACTGGCACGGGATGCCAGGCTGCTGAACCGACTCGAGCAAGCTGCTCCAAGGGTGCGCCGTGTGGACGGATCCGGAGAGCCTCAACTCGGCAGCTGCAGTTGAGGGCAGGAAGGGCCGGAAAGCTTCATCCCAGCGATCTTTACTCTCCGGTGGCTGGGCCGGACTGGGCGCCGCCAGACACGTGCGAAGCCGGGCTGGCCGAAGTGAGCTTCCGCACCACGGAAGACGCCGGCCTAGGAGCGGACCGTCGCAGGGGGGCCGAGGTGGATCGAGCACGGGGGAGACCCTGGCACGGGCGGAAGCATTCCGCTGCGGACGTGCCAAGCTAGAGCTGTGCGTGTCGCGGGTGAAGGAGGTTGGACCGAGGGTGGAAGAGGTTGACCGTGGGTGCAGAGCTTCGACGAAGTCAAAGAAGACCCAGCCGGACTCCACGCGGGTGGAAGCGAGCTGGAACTGAGCGCCTGCTGTGGGCATGCCAAGCTAGAACTGGGCGCGTGCTGTGGGCGTGCCGAGCTGGAGCTGACCTAGGCGTGCCACGAGCGTGCCAAGCTGAACTGAACTGGGCGCATGCCGTGGGCGTGCCGAGCTGGAACTGGGCGCGTGCGTGGGCATGCCGAGCTGGAACTGGGCACGTGCCGTGGGCGTGCCGAGCTGGAGCTGACTTGGGCGTGCCACAGGCTTGCCGAGCTAAACTGAACTAGGCGCATGCCGTGGGCGGAAGAGCTGGATCGGCACGGTCTGAGGTGCCGAGCTGAACTGAATGGCCGAAGTTGGACTTCTCATGGCCGAAGTGAGGCCGAGGTGGAGAAGCACCTGGCCGAGGTGGAAAAGTACCTGGCCGAGGCAGGGCCGAGGTGGCGGAATATGTGGCCGAACTGGGGCCGAGGTGGAGAAGTGCGTGGCTGCGCCAGCCTCCAAGGAGGATGCGTGTCAGGGCCGAATGGATCTTGTTTACTACTATAATAAATGCCCCCACTCCCTGAGTCCAAAACGTCTTCGTTTTGGATAAAGGGAGTATTATCATCCATTCAGTTCTGCACCTTAGCGGGCTCTGTACCGGCTGCAAGAAGTTAGTCGCTAAATGAAATCGAACTTACCGGAGGTTTAGCTGTTGATCTTTGATGGCCTAGATGAAGGCTTTGAGTATGGCTGTCCTTTTCATGGACAGGGAGTGGCCTGCAAAACAAAGTAGAAGGCGTTTGTGTTTTAAAACTTACTTGCCTGTAGGTGCTTTGACCTAAGGTTAGTTGCGTTATTATGGTGCAAGTACTTCAGTCTGACTCCTCTTTGACCAGATAGAAGGTGGTGCCATGGAGGAAGAGGTTGGAGAGGTGCATAACTTAGGTGCACACATACATGACTGGGCATATGGTCATCATGGCCGAGCTTAAAGTATCTGTCGAAACCTTTGATGAAGGCATGGAAGTTGTTGAAGAAGCCCAAGAAGCAGGAGAGAGAAATCATCTCCGGTGAGATGCTCGTCTTCGGGAGAGCAACGCTCGACTGCGGGGGAGGCATCCTGGCGGAGGAAGCCAAAGAGCAGGAGTTCGACTCAGGCCAGATGCTCGACCTCGGGGGAGCAACGGTCGACCTCAAGGGAGCCAACCTGGAGGAGGAACCCAAAGAGCAGGAGTTCGACTCAGGCCAGATGCTTGACCTCGAGGAAGCAATGCTCGACCTCGGGGGAGCCAACCTAGCGGAGGAACCCAAAGAGCAGGAGTTCCACTCAGGCCAGATGCTTGACCTCAAGGGAGCAATGCTCGACCTCGGGGGAGCCATCCTGGCGGAGGAACTCAAGGGATAACATGCGGACTGAAGTTCGGGCCTTCATGGTGGAACTGGGTTTCGAGGCATCTTCCAGACTGAAGTCCGGGATCTCGTAAGGGAATTAGGTTCCGCGCTACCTTCCAGACTGAAGTCCGGGATCACGTGGGGGAACTAGGTTCCGCGCCACCTTCCAGACTGAAGTCCGGGATCACGTGGGGGAATTAGGTTCTGCGCCACCTTCCAGACTGAAGTCCGGGATCACGTAGGGGAACTGGGTTCCGCGCCACCTTCCAGACTGAAGTCCGGGATCACATGGGGGAATTAGGTTCCGCGCCACCTTCCAGACTGAAGTCCGGGATCATGTGGGGGAACTAGGTTCTGTGCCACCTTTCAGACTGAAGTCTGGGATCACGTGGGAGAATTAGGTTCCGCATCACCTTCCAGACTGAAGTCCGGGATCACGTGGAGGAACTGGGTTCCGCGCCACCTTCCAGACTGAAGTCCGAGATCACGTGGGAGAATTAGGTTCTGCGCCACCTTCCAGACTGAAGTCCAGGATCACGTGGGGGAACTGGGTTCCGCACCACCTTCTAGACTGAAGTCTGGGATCACGTGGGGGAACTGGGTTCCGCGCCACCTTCCAGACTGAAGTCCAGGATCACGTGGGGGAATTGGGTTCCGCGCCACCTTCCAGACTGAAGTCTGGGATCACGTGGGGAAACTGGGTTTCGCGCCACCTTCCAGACTAAAGTCCGGGATTTCATGGGGGAATTAGGTTCCGCGCCACCTTCCAGACTGAAGTCTGGGATTTTATACCATAACTGGGTTCCGTTACGCCGGAACTGGGATCCGGGCTTCCTTCGTCAGACTCGGAGTCGGACGGATGAGCTCTTGTAATGATGAAGAGCAAAGTTGTACGAAAGATGAACTTTAATTATTGAGGGATTCTTACATCCTTCATGAGGTGGCAGAGCTATTTGGCATGCTAGGAGGCGAGTCATAAATGGTTGGACCTTCAGAGCTGCCTATGGACATTTCCGGACGATAGTCAGGAGGTAGATGCGGGGTTCAGTGAAGAGCTTGGCTTCAGCTCTTAACTTCGCCGGACTTGGAGTCGGACAGGTGAGTTCCTGTGTTGGTGAAGAACAAAGTTGCACCAAAGGAGAACTTTAATTATTGAGGAGGGGTTCTTACCTCCTTCATGAGATGGCAGAGTTGCTGGTTCACCATGCTAGGAGGGCCGTGAATGGTTGGGCCTCCGAAGCTTCCCATGGTGGTTGGCCTTACACATCCCAATCGACCGAGAATGTTTAATGATGTTGGTGACGATCATGCATTTATTAGTTTTGTACCACCTAATGCCCATGTTGTATGGAGAAACAGAACCACCCTTTGCATTATGTTCACATGGTGTGGAGGGCAAAATCCTACTCCAAAGTTTCACATGATGTGCGTGAAGTGACTGAGCCTTCACTGCTTCTTTCTTTCAGGAATCGTGCTTCGTTCGTTGCCTTCCCCAACCATAGTAGGGGTTAGTTTTCTTCATCTTCAACGGGAGTTTGACCTTAGTAGGGAGTTTGACCTTAGTAGGGAGCTCGGTCTCATCAAAGAGCTTGACTTTGGTGAGGAGCTCGGTTCCATTAGGGAGCTTGGCTTTAGCTCTGTTTTACCGAGAGGCTTGATAGACTCTTAGCTTAAATGCAGAGCTTTGGCAGCTTCTTGGCTTTGGCGCGGGACCTCTGGTGTTTCCCGTCTCGAGGTGTTGGAGAGCTCCCGGGAGCTTTTCCTGTAGAACTGTGATAATTTTTCATTGTGTAAATGTAGCGGAGAAGGAGTTACCTGTTAAGCTCCGGTCATATAAATAGATAAAGCTATGTTCCTTCCTTGAGTGGGTCGGGATCAAATTCACCGGTCGCCCTCTCAGGAGAGAATGAGACTCCCTTGCACGGAAGAACAGAACTCGGTTGCATGGGGGAGCAAGGCTCCATTGCATGGGAGGATGGACCTCCGTCGCATAAGAGGAGGGGAGACCTTAGTTGCCTGGGAGCTTGAGGCTCCGTTGCATGAGGGAAATGACTACGCTAAGTGGGAGAAATGAGATCCTGATGCATGGCATGGGGGAGACTTCGTTGCATGGGAGGAGGCTCCATCACATGAGAGGTGGCTCCGTCGCATGGGAGAGAGCTTTGTTGCATGGGAGAACAAGGTTCGGTGGAGGAGGAGGAGCTCCGTTGCATGGGAGCAAACTTCCGTTGCATGGGAGGAAGCTTCCGTTGCATGGGAGCAAGCTTCCATTGCATGGGAGAACAAGACTCTGTTACCTGGGAGAGAGCCCGTTGCATGGGAGCATGGTACTCCACCGCATGGGAGGAAGAAGCTTCTGTTACATAGGAGGAGAAAACCTTGTTGCATGGGAAGAAGCTTCCGTTGCATGGGAGGAAGCTTCCGTTGCACGGGAGCATGGTACTCCACCACATGGGAGGAAGAAGCTTCTGTTACATGGGAGGAGAAAACCTTGTTGCATAGGAGGAAGCTTTCGTTGCATGGGAGAACGAGGCTCTGGGAGAGAGCCCGTTGCATGGGAGCATGGTACTCCACCGCATGGGAGGAAGAAGCTTCTGTTACATGAGAGGAGAAAACCTTATTGCATGGGAGGAAGCTTTCGTTGCATGGGAGAACGAGGCTCTGGGAGAGAGCCCGTTGCATGGGAGCATGGAACCCTTTTGCATGGGAGCTTGAGGCTCCGTTGATGACATCATAGGAGGTCTTCCTACAGAACTAAAACATAGTTTCTTATACTGCAAAGATAGCGGAGGGAGGAGTTACCTCAAGAAAGAATAGAACTCCTCTACATGGGAGGATAGACCTCCATTTGGAGGAAGAGGACTCCGTTGAACGGGAGAATAGATCTCCGCCGCATGGTGGAGGAGGACCATTGCACGGGAGCATGGTACTCCACCGCATGGGAGGAAGAAGCTTCCGTTACATGGAAGGAGAAAACCTTGTTGCATGGGAGGAAGCTTCCATTGCATGGGAGGAAGCTTCCGTCGCATGGGAGGAAGCTTCCGTCGCATGGGAGAACGAGGCTCTGGGAAAGAGCCCGCTGCATGGGAATAAGCTCCGTTGCATGGGAGCATACTCCGTTGCATGAAAAAAATGGCTGCATTGCTTGGGAGGAGAAGAGACTCCCATTGCACGGGAGTAAGCTCTATTGCATGGGAGCATACTCTGTTGGATGGGAGGAAGCTCCGTTGGATGGGAGCAAGCCCCGTTGCATAGGAGTAAGCTCCGTTGCATGGGCTTCTTTCTTCTTCACGATGGCCAGATCCTTCCTCCCTCTCTTCTTTTTCTCTTTTCTTCTTTCTTTCTTTCTTTCTTTTTTTTTTTAAGTGGGGCTCTTGGATGGTGGCACCGCCGGGAGGTGGCTCCATCCTTAGCCTGATGCCTATTACTCTGTCAAAGGTGGCGATGCACCTTCATAGCTCAAGGTTTATTGGTCGAGGCCGCTCCTTGGAGCCTCGAGAGAGAGGGAGAAGTTCTCGTGCCCCCATCCCCGTGCCTCCGGTCTACCCCCCAGGGACCAAGAAAAAAGGTGGAAACCATCGTCCCACCTTGTTGAGGAGCGTGGATCTGCCCCCCCTACCTGGTGCGCCAATCTGTTGCCGCCTAGATCGCCATGGCCAGTAGCTCTTATGTGGCCTAGGTGAGTGGACTCCCCACCAGCATCACCGGGCTCGTCGGTCGGAGACGATCAAGGGGAACATAGTCATAGTTGGGATGAAAGGGGCTTGGTACTGTGGTGGTCCTCCTGTGGGCCTCTCCGGTGAGGAGTAATCTTCTTCCGTATTGTCCCTCCATTGGATGATACCTGCAAAACAGGGAAGACCTGCGCCGGGAATTTTGGCAAAGACACTCCGATGATCGAGTCAGTAAGACGATCAAAAGAAATAAGAGACCTCTGAGGCGGAGAGCTTGGGGGACTCTCTGCTGCCAGAGAGTGATAGAAAATGGACGATAATGTAAAAATGAAGAGAGTGTGTTGTCTCTTACCCCTTCTCACCTCTTCCTGCTGCTCTTATATAGACGAGCAGCTCTTGGTGTTTAGAGGGGCATGTTCTTCTTGGTATAAGCCTGGGAGGCTTAGATAGGTTGGTCAACCTTCTCCTTCCAGGTGGTTCAGGAGGTTGGTGAAGGAGCACAGTGCCTTGGATTGGGCACTCTTTCTTGATTGGTATAAACTGTCACCTGGAGGCTCTAATATAGCCCTCCTTGTAGGAGGCATATTAGGGACGGTGATTTGATGTGTCGAGCTGCCATCCAAGCTTTTTCTGTACCTGTTCATTGAGAAGCGTACCTGGGATGGAGACGATGATATACGGATCAAGAGAGACAGGTGAAGGTCCTTCATGCACACGGTTCGAGGTGCGAGGCACGAGGTATGTAAAGTCCCTGCATGCGTGGGCCGAGTAGAGGCCCCACAGATCGAGGTACGGCATCTCTCTGCATGTGGAACCTGCTGGAGCGTGGCACTAGGTTGCCCGTAGCGAAAGCCGGGCGGAGCTGGATCGTAGCGGGGCCCAGGTTGACGGTGGGTGTGCACTAGGCGAGCTAAGGTGCTGCTCCACTTCTGCTGGGCGACGCGCGAGCCAGGGCGAGAATCCACGCCGGACTGGGATGGAGCCGTGTCGCTCCCCGTGCATGTGGAGATCAAGGCGAGCCATCCATCGAAGCGCAACGGAGCCTGATGGGTGAGGCTCGCCGGACCGCGGGGCTGCCCTGAAACGGGAGGAGCCAGACCGTGGGCGGAGAAGCGCCCTTCACGGGGGAGAACGCCATGCCAGGCGTTGTCGGACTGGGAAGGGCCAAAGTCGGTGGAGCCGGAGCCGATCTGGGCGCAGGCAGATGCAGGGCGGAGCCGAAGTCGACTTTGCTAGAGCCATACCCAGGCGGGCGGAGTCGAAACCTGGGGTGCAGAGCTTCGGGCGGAGCCGGAGGAGACTTCGCCGCACCCCACGTGGGTGGAGGCAAGCTGGATCGGGCGTGGTCGTTGCACGGGCGGAGGAGCACCGGTGGCATGATCAAGCCGGACTGAGCCAGACCAAAGCTGGGCGGAAGGCGCGGACGAGAGCCTGTCGTGAAGGACACGGATGTGCTGCAGGCGTGCCACGGTCGGGAGCTCAGCATGCCGGGGGCGTGAGCCGAACTGGGGCCGATCTGCTGCAGGCATGCCGGACTAGAGAGCTCTGCTTCGGAATGAGGCTCCGTGTGCAAGCGGAGCTGAACCGGCATGAGACACCGGGCTGCTGAACCGGCTCGAGCAAGCTGCTCCAGG
>CM038041.1:10835000-11085000 GCA_021397845.1 Areca catechu
CCCGTCCAGCATTGCCTGCAGACGGTCCCGGGTGCCCGGGGCGCTGAGCTCGGCCCTGATGTCGATGACTTCGACCTAAGCGAGAAGGACCCCAGGGAAGGGCCCGTGGAGCACCTGTTGACGTATCCTCTCGGTTCGGACCCTCAGAAGACTGTGCAGATAGGAGCCCAGCTCCCGGAAGAAGAGTGGGTCCATTTGCTAGACTTCCTCCGGGCGAACGCTGATGTGTTCGCCTAGTCCACCACTGACATGCCAGGTATCCCCTCGAAAGTCATCACTCATCGGTTGAATGTTGATCCAAGGTGACGCCCTGTCTGCCAGAAGAAGAGGAGTTTTGCTGTAGAAAGGCAGAAGGCCATCAATGAAGAAGTGGAGAAGCTCCTCGCCGCCAGCTTTGTGCAGGAAGTACAGTATCCCAGTTGGCTGGCGAACGTGGTTATGGTGAAGAAGAGCATCGACAAGTGGAGGATCTGCGTGGACTACATCGACCTCAATCGAGCTTGCCCGAAGGATAGTTTTTCTCTTCCAAAGATTGACCAGCTCGTGGACACCACATCAGGGCATCGCCTCCTCTCTTTCAAGGATGCCTTCTCTGGGTACAACTAGATCTGAATGCACCCGGAGGACAAGGAGCACACTACTTTCGTCATCGACCGCGGAACCTACTGTTACAAGATGATGCCATTCGGCTTCAAGAACGCCGGGGCCACGTACCAGCGGTTGGTCAATAAAGTCTTCAATGACCAGATTGACCGCAACATGCAGGTGTACGTGGACGATATGCTGGTAATGAGCAAGCCCCTTCCGGACCACGTCGGCGACCTGGTGGAGACCTTCGGTAACCTCCGGCTTCACCAGATGAAGTTGAACCCGGCGAAGTGCACCTTCGGCATGTCCGCCGGGAAGTTCTTGAGGTTTATGGTAACCCAAAGAGGGATAGAAGCCAACCCGGAGAAGATCCAGGCTATCTTGGACATGGAGCAACCCACCTCCAAGAAGCAAGTGTAGCGACTCACCGGTCGGATAGCCGCCCTGAGTCGATTTATCTCGAGGTATGCCGACCGCTACCAGCCCTTTTTTAAGGTGTTGAGGAAGATGAACGACTTTACCTAGAAGGAGGAGTGCCAGGAGGTGTTTGACGAGCTGAAGAGGACACTGGCATCCCCGTCGCTGCTCTCCAGGCCCAAAGGAGAAGAAGAGCTCCTCCTGTACCTGGCGGTCACCCGGGAGGCCATCAGTTCGGTCCTAGTTCGGACTGACGACCAGGAAATGCAAAGGCCGGTGTATTACACAAGCAAACTCCTCCACGATGCGGAGCTCAGGTATTCCCAGTCTGAGAAACTTAATTTTGTGCTAATCGTGTCCGCTCAGTGTCTCAGACCTTATTTTCAAGCGCACCCCATTGCTGTCCTGACGGATCAGCCGTTGAAAGCGGTGCTCAGCTGACCTGACACATCTGGGCGCCTAACGAAGTGGGCACTCAAGCTCAGCGAGTTCGACATCACTTACAGGCCAAGGTCAGCCATGAAGGCACAGGTACTCACTGACTTCTTGGTCGAGTGTGCAGGCCTAGGCAAGGGGGTGGAGGAGAGCCCTCAAGACCGGCAGCCGGAGCCAGGACCCGAGGAAGACGTCTAGATCCTTCATGTAGACGAGGCCTCGAACTCCAGCGGGAGTGGAGCTGGTCTCATCCTCGCCAACGGCGAAGGGGTCGTCACCGAATGTGCACTCCATTTCCAGTTCACCGCAACTAATAATCAAGCGGAGTATAAAGCGCTCCTCGCGGGACTGAGAGTGTCCCGCGAGTTAGGCGTGGCCAACCTCAAGGCCTTCACTGACTCACAGCTGGTAGCCGGGCATATCTCGGGGGACTACGGCGCGCGGGACCCCCAAATGGTGAAGTACCTGGAGCTCGTGAGAATGAGCGCGGCAGGATTTCGATGTTTCAGCGTCTCCCATATACCTCGCGGGGAAAACGCTCGTGCGGACGCGCTCTCCCGCCTTGCAACCCTGCCGGACTCGTTGTTGGGCCGCACTTACGTCGAGCACCTCAAGGCCCCGAGCTACGAGACGCCCGTGCAAGTCCAGCAAGTTAACCAAGAGCCCAGCTGGATGGACAAGTACATCGAGTACATTACCGACGGCACCTTGCCAGAGGACCGCGTGGCAGCCGGCCTCATCAAGAGGAAGGCCACACGGTTCATCTTAATGGATGGGTTACTGTATCGGAGGTCCTACTCCTACCCGCTCCTCAAGTGTCTGAGGCCCGCAGAGGCCGCACTCATGCTCCAAGAGATCCACGAAGGCATTTGTGGGAACAACATGGGGGGCAGAACACTGGCGTATAAGGCCCTCCATCTAGGTTTCTTCTGGGAGACGATGAAAGAAGACGCAGCTGACTTCGTGAAGAGGTGTAACCAATGTCAGTGGCATGCCGTGGTGCAACGTCAGCCCGTCGCTCCACTCTCCCAGCTCTCCGCCCCATGGCCTTCGCTCAATGGTGCATGGATCTCCTAGGACCTTTTCTCCCAGCGTCCGGGCAACGAAAATTTTTGATCGTGGCCATCGACTACTTCACGAAGTGGGTCGAGGCTGAACCCTTGGCCCGGATCACGGAGGCAAACGTCGCCAAGTTCTTCTGGAAGTCAATTATTTGCCACTTTGGCCTACCGCACACTATTATCACCGACAACGGACGTCAAATCGATTGTCGGGAGTTCGAGAAGTTCTGCAGTGACCTCAGCATCCACCATCGTTTCACTTCGATGGCACATCCATAGACAAACGGAGAAGCTGAGGTAACGAATATGACCATCTTGCAGGGCCTCCGGACAAGATTAGACCAAGCCAAGGGCAGGTGGGCGGAAGAGCACCCGAGCGTCCTTTGGGCATACCACACTACCCCGAGGACGGCTATGGATGAGATCCCGTTCAACCTTGTCTTCGAAGCCGAAGCGGTTATCCCAATTGAGCTCAGCCTACCGACCCTGCACGTAGAACAGTACAACGAGATGGAGAACCCCGCCAGGATGCTGCTAAACCTGGACCTCCTTAAAGAAATAAGGGACAAGGCTCAAGTCCGAATGGCGGCCTACAGACAGCGAGTGGCCAGATACTACAACTCCAGAGTGCGACCGAAGTCCTTCTGCCCGGGAGATCTGGTGCTCCGCCGCGCTGAAGCTTCCCAGCCACGGGAGTGCGAGAAGCTCTCCCCGAACTAGGAAGGCCCTTATAGGGTGGCGGAGGTACTTCCTCACGGGGCGTACTACCTGGAGGAGCTAGGAGGATCCCGATTCCCTCGGACCTGGAATGCCTCAAACTTGAGGATGTATTACCAATAGTGTAAGGCTCCTCGAACTTTAGCAATGAAATCTTTCTTCATCAAATGCTTCTTCTCGTCTCGTAGGGTGAGAGCCACCCAGCTCTGAGTTTAGCGAACACGGACGTGGTGGGAGACCCGCGAAGGCATGATGTCCCTCTCACAAGATCCCGGAGAACAGCTCAGCAAGCCGCGCAAGGCTCAGATACAGCCTACGACCCCGGGGTTCAATCCGGAAATCCCGGACTTCGATATGGAAGGTGGGGCAGAACTAAGTTCGCACACGAGCTCGGCTCGGAATGCACTATGGGACTTAGTCCCAGTGGCTAGCACCGGAGTTCAGTCCGGAAGATACACAAAAAGAAAGAGAGAGAAAGAAGAAAAAAGAGAAAGAGTGAAGGAACAACTTAGTGAAAAGAAAGTTTCATTGCATTTAAAGGTTCAGTACATAAGAATGGCCCCGACAGGCCAGGAGACCCCAAAGAAAGAAAATACAGAAAAAAGATAAAGGTGCCGGGGAGCTACTTCGGTGCAGCTGCATCCTCCTCGGGCTGAGGCACACTCTGTCCGCCGGCGCCGTCGACGAGAGTCTGCTCGGGAAGCTGCTCGGGAGTCGCCGCCTCGTCACCAGCCGCTGTCGAAGCTCCTCCACTGGGCTCCTGCCTCCTGCCACCGAGGACTACCCCGCTGAGGTCGAGCTCGGGATAGAAGGAGCCAACCTTCTCCCGGCATACCTGGAATCCCTTCAAGAAGGAGTCCACAGCAGCCTCCCGCACCTCGACGAAGTATTCCTCAGAGGCCCGGAACCTCGAAACAGCCTCTTGCACCTCCCGCTTGGACGCCTCCAGCAGCCCGTTGACGTAGGAGCTCCTCCTTGGCTACACTCAGCTCCTTCAGGACTTCCTCCACCCAGTGCTCCAGCGACCGGGACTGAGTCCTGAGGCGGGTCTTTTCTATCGCATCCTCCTCATTGCGGTGTTGGTTCGAGATTCTCTCCTCCGATAGAGAGGTCTCGAGCTCCTTGACATGCCCCTCGGCGTGGGCCAGGTCAACTCGAAGGGCCTGGTTATTCCCTCACAGCTCGACCCCTTTCTTCATGAGGTCTTTGACATCGGCTGCAAGCTTGCCGAGCTTCTCCTCCTTCTCGGCATCCTTCTTGGCGTAGCCGGCGAGGAAATTCCTCAGCAGCAGCACGTCCATCCCAATCTGCATCAAAAGAAAAAGGGGGTTAGAACAATCCAACTGGAACTTTAAAAAAGATTCGGAGCTCAGGACTTACTGTAAAGAGCTGCGGGAGGATCCCGGGCAGCGCTTTGTTGTAGTCCCGCCCCACCCCTCAGACGGCGATCCCGGGAGGTGCTGGCGAACTCCATGACCTTCTCCGTGAGGCCCTAGTCATGGATTACAGAGCATCGGCTGGTGAGGCTCGGCGGTGGAGTGGGCGCGTCGGCAGCAGGCAAGGCGGCCGTCCCCTCGCTAAGTGGTGCGGCCGTCGATGGAGCCGTCGCCATCCTGGTGGCCACCGTGGATGCGGCCAGTGCGACGGCTAAAATCGGTGCTGCCTGGGGAGGTTCCGGCCCCCTCTCTTTCCCGGCCCTATTGAGGTCGACGACAGGGACATCGGGCGCCCGAGCCCGAGGTGGCCTGGAGATGGGAGCCGCCGCTCCAGGTCTGGTGATGGAGGTCGGCACGGGCGTCCAGCTCGCCTCAGTACGAGCTCTCTTTACCGGGGGTTCAGTCCCCTCGGCGGCATCCCTCTGCGCGGTGCCCTCCATCAGGTTCTCCAAGGAGAACATACCTGAAAGGAAGAAGAGGTCAGTCGAACCAGTCCAAAAAAAAAAAAAAAGGAGAGGGGGATGCAAAGCAGAAAAAGAAATCAAGGGAGAGAGATCCAAGCCTCACCCAGCTCCCGGATGGGACTGATCCCTGCGTCGAATAAGTTCTGCTCTGAGAGCAGAACATCGAGGGCTGGGATCGCGTCACTCAGCAGCCGTGAAAAGACCTCTTGGTCCGCTGGCTCGACCTGAGAGTTCTGGTTCGGAGACCGGTCTGGCTCGCTCTAGGCCCAGTCAACGTCGTCGACCAAGGCAAAAAAGAACCGGTTCTTCCAGCCCTTAATGGACGAAGGGAGGTCGAACCTAAGGCACCTAAGCCTAGGTGAAATGTACCACCAGCCATCATCAATGGAATAACGCTTCAAGGTGAAGAGGGCCCTGAAGAGGGAGAAACGGGCAACGAACCCATGGAAGTGACAGAAGACAATGAAAGCAAAGATGACTCGGATGGCGTTAGGAGCCAACTGGGCCAGGACCAGACGGTAGTGACTGAGAAAAGAAAGGAAAAGGGGGTGAAGGGAAAATCGAAGACCCCGAGGAGGAAGTCCTCGTAGAAGGTGACTCACCCGGGACCGCTCGAGGTCACTCGATCTCTAGGCCGTGGGAGGGAAAGACGAGTCGAACCCGGGATTCCATAGACATCCCGGAGCAGAGAAAGGTCATCCTCGGTCATCATTGAGACATGACCGGAGGAACCAGAGGGAGAGGTTACCGGAGGAGGAAGGGAAGAAATTGGACGGGCAGAAACTATGGGAGGAGACCTAGGACCCCTAGGGATGCCTATGGTCACAGCCCCGGGCTAGAGCTGCCTACGGACCTCGTCTGGGATCACTTCCCCTTCCGAGGAAGAAGGCGATGGAGTCCTCGGCCGGGAAGGATCGGCCTCGTCCGGGTTAGAGGAGACATAGCGGCGACACGCCATGGAAGAAGAAGTGAAGAAGGGACACTAGGGCTGAGAGATGGAACAGGGGGAGGAAGACATGGATACTCACCGAGATATTCTATGCAAAAGGAATGGCAATCTCGGAAGGTGAAGGAAAACCACTGCAACCGCCGGCGGAGTGCGAGAAAGTGGAGGGACTTCGTTTCCAGAAAGTCCCCCTCCATTTCAAACTTAATCGACAGTGGCCGTACCCCTCTTTCCGTTCTGGGCCACCAGATGGCCACCGCGTGGACGCACACTCGACATCGACGCTTCGGTTCGATGGAAACTGCCCCCTTTTCGAACCTGCACATTAATGGCTTGTCGGAAGCGTGTGCATGGCAGCCCCTCATAGGGCCTCAGGCATAACAGAAGCGGCGACAGGGATCGTGGCAATTATGGTGCGAGATTTTCGCCTTCCCCACGTCATCTCCGCATTAAATCCCCACGTCACGGGCCACGACGCCTCGACGGAACGTGGAAATGGGGGGCAACTGATATGGCTACATCGCTGACGTGGGGCGCGTGTCAGGTCCAGCTGGACACGGTCAGTACCACGTGATTTTTTTTAAAAGATCCCCCGTTCGGGGAGAGGTATTTTTGCTCCTCCGCCAGGTGGCACCCGGAGACGAGTCCACCTCGGCCGAAGTCGAGCATCTCTCTGCTGCTCCGCCGGATGTCCACCCAAGAGGGGTCCACCTCGGCCGAAGCTGGCAGCCCCTCGCTCCCTCGCCAGGTGGCACCCCAAGACGGGTCCACCTCTGTCGAGGTTATGCCGGGCCCTCCTGCTCCTTCGCCAGGTGGCACCTGGAGATGGGTCCACCTCGGCCGAAGTCGAGCATCTCTCTACCGCTCTGCAAGGTGTCCACCCATGAGGGGTCCACCTCGGCCGAAGCTGGTGGCCCCTCGCTCCCTCGCCATGTGGCACCCCAAGATGGGTCCACCTCTGCCGAGGTCGAGCCGGGCACTCCTGCTCCTTCGCCAGGTGGCACCCGAAGATGGGTCCACCTCGGTCAAAGTAGAGCACCTCTCTGCCGCTCCGCCAGGTGTCCACCCAGGAGGGGTCCACCTCGACCGAAGCTGGCAACCCCTCGCTCCCTCGCCAGGTGGCAACCCAAGACGGGTCCACCTCTGTCGAGGTTAAGCCAGGCCCTCCTGCTCCTTCGCCAGGTGGCACCCGGAGATGGGTCCACCTCGGCCGAAGTCGAGCACCTCTCTACCGCTCCGCCAGGTGTCCACCCAGGAGAGGTCCACCTCGACCGAAGCTGGTGGCCCCTCGCTCTCTCGCCAGGTGGCACCCCGAGCCGGGTCCACCTCTGCCGAGGTCGAGCCGGGCCCTCCTGCTCCTTCGCCATGTAGCACCCGGAGACGGGTCCACCTCGGCCGAAGTCGAGCGCCTCTCCGTCGCTCCGCCAGGTGTCCACCCAGGAGGGGTCCACCTCGGCCGAAGCTATCGGCCCCTCACTCCCTTGCCAGGTGGCACCCCAAGACGGGTCCACCTCGGCCGAGGTCGAGCCGGGCACTCCTGCTCCTTCGCCAGGCGGCACCCAGAGACGGGTCCACCTCGGTCGAAGTTTAGCCTTTCTCCGCTCCTCTGCCAGGTGGCACCCCCTGACGGGTCCACCTCGGTCAAGGTCAGCCCTACTCTGCGAAGCCTCGGGGAAGTAGGGGTGCAGGTTGCAAGATTACGACTCAGGTTGCGTGCGCCGTGCCCCGTAGGGGGCGCTAGTACGGTCTGCAGTGACACACGAAACCTCGTTTACACCAGTCAGATGGGGCCCCGCAACCGAAAAACGGAATCCTTGCAGACATGAGCCCAAAATGGCTGGATGGTCACCGTTAATACCTCGAAAGAAGAGCTCCCGCACTCGGCCCAAAGCCTCGCCAGTCCCCCCCCCCTCTTTCTCGTGACGCACGGCGGGCGAGGCAGTCCGGCCACTTAGTTCCCGGACCCGAAGAGGAAAGGGGGGGGAGAAGGACAAGAAGTGGGCGGGAGCCCCCACAGAGATAGGCGAGCTGGAGGCAGTTTGATGGTATAAAAGGAATGGAAAAAACGGGCAGAGAGGTAAGTGAAAAAAAGGAGAAACACACCAAGAGAACGATCCTGGGAGTCCTCAGGGAGTCCTCAGGCGTGAGCTCGGTGAACTTAGGGCAGGGAACTGGGCATCAACTCCACTCTTCCCCGCACTTCTTTCATTTACATCTCCTCTAAGCACGGGAATCCTTCGGGAACCCGCCTTAGGGGATCTGTTCCATCTCGCCGCTCTCTAACTTGACCGTCGGAGTGCCCCCGTCGGAACCCCTGGCCAGGGTCTCTGACTTTGTTTTGCAGGTCCGGAAGCTTGGAGATCTCGAGGTGAGAGGGTCCGAGACCGGTGCCAGCTCAAGAGCTACAGGCCACCGCGATGAGATCGGCAACATATTTCAAAATGTTATTCTCTGTTGCTCTTTTTATCATGATCTAACAATCTTATTCAAGCCAATGCAAGGTTGAAACATTCCATGATGGAGGATAAAAGCCTTTTTTTGTTTTGTACCGAGTTATTCATGTTTTAAAATTTTTGATACTGAAGTTTTCTCAGAAGTATTTTATTATAACGTGGGTATCATATATCATCAATACATACTTAAACACTTCTATTATGCAAGATCAAAATATCTAGTTTATGATTTTGTATAGAGATGTCATAGTTTTTTAACTAGGGTGTCGTGGCTTTTAAACTAGAATGTCGTAATCTTGTTTCAGCATATATTTATGATCCTTTAGTATCCGTAGCATGTTATGATATCTTAAGAGTCATAACTTAGTCCATAAGTGATAGGTTTTCCTGGTAGGAGGGGTTAATATATTTAGTTTCATGTTTTATGATCAGGTGTCATAATCTTTTAACTAGGATATCGTAAGTTCAAATATTATATTTCAAAATATTATTTTCTCTTATCTTTTTATCACAATCTAACAATCTTATTCAAGTCAATGTACGGTTGAAAAGTCCAATGACGGAGGACAAAAACCTTCTTTTTCTGATTTGTACCGAGTTGTTTATATTCCCAAATAAATACTTCTTGAATAGATGGTGTGAGGACATGAAATATCAATTCAACGATTTCGAATGCAATACTCAATTTTGTGTGAAAGCACACAAAAATTATAGTACGTAATCAAGAAATTATTTAAATTCAAATGTTTTATTTTACGTTTACATAAATATATCATATATCATGAAATTCTAATACAAATATTATATTTTATTGATCAGATATATGCTTTAATGAGTTATCAGATGATGAAGCTTGCAGAGATAGCCTCCATATCTGAAGATGCATTTAATTTAGTGATAAAAGATCTTACACCATTATTCAGAAGAGCTATAAATGCTAATTGTGCAGCTAAGGAAAGTATACAACTTCTAATCCAAGATCCTGACCAAGTTACTATGAAAGGTCATCCAAGAGAAAATAGAATTAAGAGTGGAGTCGAGAAAAAGTCAAAGAGATCAAGAAAAAATATGGATAAGACTTTCATTGATACTCTTATGCAAAATGAAAGAAAAGCTAGTATAAGCAAAAGGCAGACTTTCCAAAATGTAGTGAAAGTACTTGAACAAGTAATTGAACCCATGTACCATCTTTCGATCCTTTTTTAGATGAATTTGATATTTATATATATAGTCAACTAACACAGAAGAGGATATGAAATGCTGAATTTTCGTACAGTCTTATGCATATTTATATTATTCGGAGAAATTTAAAATATGATGTATTGGACATGTGATTGAATATGTTTATTCTAAATATAAATTTCAGGACTACTTTATATGCCCAAAGACTAAAACAAGGATAACAGAATTATGACACCCCTTGATATAATGGATGACATTCAATTACAAACTTAGAGTCTCCCAACATGAAACAAGAAAGTGAAGGAAATAACTAGTCCTAACAGGACTTCCCATCATCCATGTTCTGAATAATGACCCCAGAGTGTCAAAAATTGCCATGGATGCTAGAAGATTATTCAAATTAGCCAAAACAGTAATATGACATCCCAGTTTAAAAAACTATGACACCCTAGTTAAAAAACTATGATACCCATGCATAAAATATGAAATAAAACTTTCTAACCTCTTCTACCTGTAATACATATCATCCGTGGCTTGGTTTATGACTCCTAAAGTATAAAAAAATGCCACGGATGCTATAAGATTAATCAAATAGTCCGAAATAGTATTATGGCATCCAAGTTCAAAAGCTACTACATCCTAGTTAAAAAACAATGACATCCATACACAAAATGTAAAATAAGACTTTCTAACCCCTTCTGCCTATAATACATGTCTTCCATGACTTGGTTTATGATTTCCAGGATATCATAAATTATCACAGATACTATAAGATTAATGAAATAGTCCAAAATAGTATTACGATATCCAAGTTCAAAAACAACAACATCCTAATTAAAAAACTATGACACCCATGCATAAAATATAAATTAAAACTTTCTAACTCTTTTTACTTGTAATACATGTCATCCGTGGCTTGGTTTATGACTCCCAGAGTATCATAAATTATTACAGATGCTATAAGATTAATCAAATAGTCTAAAATAGTATTACGACATCCCAGTTTAAAAACTATGATATCATAATTAAAAAACTATGACATCCGTGCATAAAATATAAAATAAAACTTTCTAATCCCTTCTACCTGCAATACATGTCATCAGTGGCTTGGTTTATGACTTCTAAAGAATAAAAAAATACCATGGATGCTATAGGATTAATCAAATTGAATTATTATTATCAATAGTCACCGAAAAAAGATCCATGCAAGATAGTTGACACTTAACTGAGAGTCTTTACCAAGTCATTTTCCACCATAACATCTTCACTTGAGGTATTGCCATCAGGTTTTATATGGCACCAAATTGTCTACTATTTATCCTCTCATGATTAGATTGGAGGACAAGCTCTTTATAAATGTCCCTAGCTTTAACCATTGTTCACCCAGTTTTATGCCACACCTAAGTATCATGTTTAACATGTTTCATAATAGGCATACACTGTACTTCATTGGCCAACTCTAGGCCAAACATAAAGTTTAATTTTTTGCTCATCCCAATCCCCATAATCATTCATCAAGGTGGTAATAGAATCACCAATCTGGAGGGTGCCAACATTTAAAGGCACAAGCATTCTATTCTTCAAGGCTCTCTATAATCATTCTAGTTTTATTGGGTGAACTGTGTATGCCAAATTTTTACTTGGAGCCTGTCAAAATGTTTCACAGCATCAAACATTCAATGAAGCTCACCTAAAATTGAGTTTCATGATCTCTGATCCCATATAATCATGCTATAGAAAAGCATGCACCCCAACTTGATACAAATAACACATGATGAAGTTCACCTAAAAAATGAGTTCACAACAATTTGTTTCCATGTAAAAAAATTTGTTCTAAAGAGAGGGGGAACATTCAACTGCATATATTGAGGGAAGGAGCATACAAAGATATGGCACAATGCAGGGACAAAATATCATGTAATTAGAAAAGTTAAGCCATAAAGAAACAAGAATTATTCCTAATATTTTACAAATAACGTTGCCAACATAATAAGGTCTAACTGCGGTGTCTGAGGTGCATCAAATCCAAAGCAGCAAGGTGTATAGACAAAAATTTCCATACCACAATCACATCACTCCTAGTTCGGTAATCCACATGGTGACAAAAGCATTACAGTTCATACTCTTTAGATAAGTATGCAACAGAACTCAAATTTTGGTACCATTGTACAACTTTAAATCTAGGCAGTAGTTGAAACAGTGAAGGATATAAGCTATTAGTACACAGTTATAGCCCATGAATTCTTCTGGCCTTCTTTTAACCAAACGACAACTACAGAGTGGAACCCTCCATCTGGCCTTGTTGTTTGGCTCTAGAAGCAACATCTATTAAGTTGGTTCTTATCATGTCTTCTATTTTTCCATTGCTCCCTTTTGAAGCATCTTCATCTATCTTCCTTCTTAGAGCAAATGTGGACCTCCAAACATCCATGCATCCATAAAAACTGATCATATCCTTCAGCTGATGAGCAAGAACTAGTGACTTTGTAATGCCACTTTAGTTCCTCGCATCTGATACAAGCAATGGAATAGTCTTCTCAAACCAAACTCGAATTCCTAGACTAACATCATGAGGTAGCAGAGGCTCAAATTAACAAGTTTAATCAAGAGCATATAGAGTATAGAGTTAGCAACTGCATTTTTGATACAGTGGCTGCCAGAGATGCATTGCGATTCACTAATGCTCAGTTAAGGACTGAGCCTATTGATATCTAAATGGTTCATTAATTCTTCCATGTCTTGTTGACTCAGTGGATGCTGGGACTTCCTGTCTAGAGATTTCAGGTAGCAGTATTTTATGCATTCGTAGTAATTATTTAACATTAGATATAAAGAGTGACACATTGTAGGTTATAAATCCAAGAACTAAGCCTAAGAGTGCACATAAGCAATCACAGATACAGAGGTTGCTCTCAATTCTAAAAATTAAGGATTATGGTCATTAACTGCTTCAATTAAGAATTAAAACAACAAATTTATATCAATCAAGAATTCCATGGATTCTAAAGGATTGACAATAACTTACCATCAAAGAAGCATGCAATCATGCGCATCTTGTAATTAAGTAGCATCATCATGACCTCTCACTCTAGTATCACATCACAAAAATATCATTATGGTACTTTTTCACTTATTAAAAGCAATGATGGTAAAAGAAGCATTAGAAATAATTATTTCATATTTTACACTTAATCAGCATAGTTTCTATTAGTAACAGCCAAAGTTTCACTAATGAACATGATAGATTGGAGCCAAAGTTTAAGAAAATTGCTTATCTATTTGAGATTCATGTACATGTATTGCATGTACAAGGGATTAGAAACTTATATTTTACGCTTTCTGTAAGGATGTCATAGTTTTTTAACTAGGATGTCGTAATTTTTATATTAGGATGTCGTAATATTGTTTTGGCCATTTTGATTAATCTTATAGCATCTGTGATAATTTTTGACATTCTGGGAGTCATAAACCAAGTCACGAATGACATGTATTATAGGTAAAAGGAATTATAAACTTTTATTTTATAATTTCTGTATGGATATTGTAGTTTTTAACTAGGATATTGTAGTTTTTAAACTAGGATATCGTAAAACTGTTTTGACCATTTTAAGTAATCTTATAGCATCCATGATAATTTTATGATATTTTGGGAGTCATAAACCAAGCCATGGATGATATGTATTAGAGGTAGAAAGGGTTAGAAACTTTTATTTTACAATTTCTACATGGATGTCGTAATTTTTTAAATAGGAAGTATTAGATTTTAAACTGGGATGCTGTAATACTATTTCAAGCTATTTGATTAATCTTATAGCATCTGTAATAATTGTTGATACTCTGAAAGTCATAAACCAAGCCACAGATGACATGTATTACAGGTAGAAGGGGTTAGAAGCTTTTATTTTATATTTTCTGCATGGATATCGTAGTTTTTTAACTAGGATGTCATAGTTTTTGAACTTGGATATAGTAAAACTGTTTTGACCATTTTGAATGATCTTATAGCATCCGTGACAATTTTATCACACACCGGGAGTCATAAACCAATCTACGGATGACATATATTACAGGTAGAAGGGGTTAAAAACTTTAATTTAATATTTTTTGCATAGGTATCATAGTATTTTAAGTAGGGTGCCGTAGATTTTAAATTGGGATATCGTAATACTGTTTCAGGCTACTTGATTAATCTTATAGCATCCGTGATAATTTTTAACACTCTGAGATCATAAACCAAGCCATAAATGACATGTATTACAGGTAAAAGGGGTTAAAAATTTTTATTTTATATTTTCTGCATGGATGTCATAGTTTTTTAACTAGGGTGTCATAATTTTTGAATTTGGGTGTTGTAAAATTGTTTCTACATAGTACAATTTTATGACACTCCGGGAGTCATAAACCAACCCACGAATGACATGTATTATAGGTAGAAGGGGTTAAAAACTTTAATTTTACATTTTCTATTTGGGTGTCGTAGTATTTTAAGTAGGGTGTCGTAGGTTTTAAACTGGAATGTTGTAATACTGTTTCGGCCATTTTGATTAATCTTATAGCATCCATGACAATTTTTGACACTCTGGAAGTCATAAACCAAGACACAAATGATATGTATTACAAGTTAAAGGGATTAGAAACTTTTATTTTATATTTTATGTATGGGTGTCATAGTTATTTAACTAGGGTATCGTAGGTTTTGAACTTGGGTATCATAAATTCTGAACACGGTATCATGAAACTATGCATTATGTCATAATTTTATACTATGAAAATTTAATATTTTTAAAAATATATCATGGCATCCCTCTATAGTGATAAATTTTAAAAATTTGTATTAAAATATATAATTTTCTTACCTTTTTCTGGTTCTGTAGCTTCTTTTGGGAGGGATCTTAAGGAGGTGTCATCCTCTCCTAAATAAACAACAAGTGCGAGAAATCCTCTCCTGGATTTTGTCCTCCATTATAGGACTTTTCAACCATACATTGGCTTGAATAAGATTATTAGATTGTGATAAAAAGACCAGGAGAAAATAACATTTTGAAATATGATATTTGAACTTACGACACCCTAGTTAAAAGATTATGATACCCAATCATAAAACATGAAACTAAATATATTAACCCTCCTACCAGGAAAACTTATCACTTGTGGACTGAATTATGACTCCTAGGATGTCATAACATGCTATGGATGCTAAAAGATCATAAAGATATGCTGAAACAGTATTATGACATCCCTGTTTAAAAGCTGCGACATTCTAGTTAAAAAACTATGACATCCACATACAAAACATAAACTGGATGTTTTGATCCTATGTAACAGAAGTGTTTAAGTATGCATTGTTGATATATGACACCTACATTGTAATAAAATGCTTTTAAAAAAATTTTGGTATCAAAAACTTTGAAACATGAATAACTCGATGCAAAACAGAAAATGAAGGCTTTTATCCTCCATCATGGGACTTTTCAACTGTGCACTGACTTGAATAAGATTGGTAGATTGTGATAAAAAGACCAAGAGAAAATAATATTTTGAAATATAATATTTGAACTTACAACATTCTAGTTAAAAGATTACGATACCCTAGTTAAAAGATTATGACACACAATCATAAAACATGAAACTAAATATATTAACCTCTCCTACCAGGAAAGCCTATCACTTATGGACTGAGTTATGGCTCCTAGGATGTCATAACATACTACAGATGCTAAAAGATCACAAATATATACTGGAACAGGATTACGATACACTAGTTAAAAAACTACGACATCCTTGTATAAAATCATAAACCGGATATTTTGATCATACATAATAGAAGCGTTTAAGTATGCATTGTTGATATATGACACCCACATTACTTCTGAGATAATGTCAGTATCAAAAACTTCGAAACATGAATAACTCGGTACAAAACAAAAAATGAAGGTTTTTGTCCCCCGTCTTAGGACTTTTCAATCGTGAATTGGATTGAACAAGATTGTTAAATTATGATAAAAAGATCATGAGAAAATAACATTTTGAAATATGTCATAATTTTTTAACTAGGATGCCATAATCCTGTTTTGGCATATATTTATATTCTTTTACCATCCATGGCATGTGATGACATCCTAGGAGTTAATTCTGACCACAAGTAATATGTATTCCTGGTATGAGGGGTTAATATCTTTAGTTTCATATTTTTTATATTGATGTCATAATTTTTTAACTAGGGTATCGTAATTTTTGAACTAATGTATCATAATCCTGTTTTGGCATATATTTATCATTTTTTTCTATCTTCTCTCTATGTAATTGGTGGGGATAAAGAGGAACGGGGATGCGAGCTTTGTGCTGAAGAGAGGCGAGGAGAACGGTGACGAGGCAAGAGAGAACAGGAGAAAGGCAAAGGATTCCAAGTGATTACTGACCGTGGGGAGAGACTGCGTGAGATGGCAAGGCATGACATTGGACTCCCGGTGCCTTCTTCTTCTTCCTCTTCATCATCATCTTCTTGTTCAAACTCAAAGAGACAAAATGAATTCCCACCATGCAGTTTTTGGCTCTCCGTAGTATCCAAGAGGGAAAAATATTTGAGGAAGGGAAAGGACATTTTGGTCCATCCAAAACTTTCAAAGAAATGTTGACTTTCTATCACGTTGATAATAGACACTACTCTCTCGATATTCAATGCACATCCTATTCCGTCCTATCATGCCAACTTGGATCTAAGTGGACCAATGAAAAAAAGTGATGCAGTCCAACATGAATTTTCTGCACCGGTGCACAAAGACTTACTCTACCAAACAAAGTGGTATGACACTAACAGCTGAATCAAGGAAGACGCAAGAGGGTGGTTGATTAATTAGATGCGAAATTTAGCTCGGTGATTCCTGGTGACCGCAACAACCATAAGGAAACGGATGGTATGGTTGATCCACTGACCTTGCCCACTGCTGAAGCTAAAGATTTTGTGCCGTCCTAGGGTGTTGCTATTGGTCCAATACCCAATCTATTTAGGTCCAGTAGACTCCAAGTACGGTTAGCCCTATTAATTCTTGAACATGACTAACTCTGCTTTTTTTTGGTTTCCAGGTTTAACACAAATTGTTGGGCAATCTTCACTGGATCGGATCCACTAGAAAAAGAGGACAGACAGACCCCAGTTTTGGACGCATGGTGCAGGGACTGGAGCTTTGGATCACTATACTCTTCTATTTGCAGACCTTTGCTCGTAATGCTGCATAAATATTTGGGAAACCATGGGCCGGATTAAATTCAGGCATATGTAGAGATTAAGCAAGCAACATTTACAATTTTTTAGTAAAATCAACGGCTTTATGATTGCTGGTTTATATCGAAGTTTTTTCAAATGAGATGATTTTATTTAGTGATTAGGTATATGTTTATTTCCCTTAAAAAATATATACAATGGAGAATGGACCAATTCATATTTCTATCATTCTAAGCATAGTCGACATGTAACATAATCATCAGCAGGAGGGACATATTGTCCAAATGACTTGATGATACGTACACAAGTGATGTTCAGGCCCAAACTACCTCAATCCGGAAAAGGTCCAGGGTGGATCCAATGTTCCATGTTGTTTAGGTCACTCAAAAGAGGAGCACGGGGGTAATAATATCTCCTTGATTACACCCATGCAATTATATTACATACTACTTCGCACGTCCAACCAAACCAACAAGCTCAAAGCTGATTCAAGAACAATTCAAAACAAACATATAATAGGAAATACTAAAAATCTGTAAGCATAACAATCCTAGCAAATGGATGTTTCACGGTGTTTATCCTAGACGTGCCATCCCTGATGCTGCTAAAGCCAGCGACTCTTCAGACTGGCAGTTCGTATGAACAAATCCAGAGCTGCCGTCACAAGAAATGTATTTTAAACCGTATCATTTATAATCGATCGCATGAAGGTGAAAAGGATCCATATTCACAAGCATAATCCTTGAAGCATAAAGCATCCATTCACTTTACATAACAAACAGGGGTTGCGGCTTCACCCGAAATAAATAAATAATCTCCTAATATATGTCATACAAACCTAGTTAGATGTTGTGGCTACAAAACTAAATATGTGATCTCTTCCATTTTATACAGATGAAGGCACAAGCACAAGAACTCGTAGACAACTGTTAATGTCAATCACCCACCTTGAAGGGCATTTATCTTTGCCCTGGGATGGTGATGCAGGATAGAACTGAATTCAGAGGCCCGGGGCCTCCGATCAAATGTATCTTCCTGCCATATCCCAACTTAAACATTGCTGACAGACCCACCTTTGTTTGCACCTTGCAGCTGCTCCATGGGTGAACTTGTGATGCTACCGACTGACCCATGTGTCTGTGAGCTCAGCTGAGGACTAGCTGGCCCAGCCCCTGCATTGCCACAGTTGTTAATCTGCTGCAATGCACCAGAACTCAACTGCTGAGGACTCATTGCAGGCTGCTGGCCCATTTGCTGAGGACTAATCTGCTGCTGTTGCAGTATCATTGCCGGGGGAGAACCTACCACCGGTGGGGATCCCACCTGTGCCTGCTGCAGAGGGGTGCTTAGTTGTTGCTGCTGCTGCTGCTGTAAGTGCTGCTGCTGAAGCTGTTGTTGCTGCTGTAGTTGTAGTTGCTGCTGAGGATTCGGGTAATAGTTTGCCCCAGGGATCTTAGGTGGACCCATGGGCGACATTACATTCCTATGTAAAGGGTTCATGGTGGCTTGGTTGAGTGCCTGACCCAACATAGACAGGCCTGCCGAGCTAGAAAGCATCTGGTTATTATTTCCAGGCATACCAGCAATCCCAGATTGAGGGCCATACATGCCAGCCCTGTTTTGTTGTGCCATCCTCATCTTTGCAAGTACCGCAGCTTGAGCATGCGACATTGAACCTGGACGAAGTGCTGCACCAAAATTGGATGCAGATCCCAGGTTCATCTGGTTAGGGCTAATGTTGCCCAATCCTCCTGACATGGCCCCCATAGGGGAGGATATGCCCCGAACTCCCCCCATGCCCATGACATTGCTCAGACCACTCAGGCCCATCATGTTATTGCCCATGTTCATGGCTGGTCCTAGACCCATCATCACCTTCCTGGGAAGTTGTGCTTGTTGTTGCTGCTGCTGCTGCTGCTGTGCCTGTTGCTGCAGCATCTGAAGCTGCAAAGCAGTCGACTTGCTGTTGAGCATGGGATTATTACCAATCTGCAGGTTTGAGTTCTGCCCCATTAAATGAGAGAGCGGATTGGTTGAGAGCAGTGAGGATGATCTCTGGATGTGAGGCAATGAAAGTTGCTGCTGTTGCATCTGTGATTGCACATTTTGCTGTAGTTGTTGTTGCTGCTGCAGCTGCTGCTGCTGTTGCTGAAGCAGAACTTGATCGAGCTGCTGTGTCCTAGCAGGCATTGCAGCCCCCGGCAAGTAACCTTGCAATGCCTGGCTATTATTTCCAGAAGCCAGCATCTGTGCACTGTTGGGAAGATTCTGTGGCGAATTCAGAGGTCCCATAACATTTGCGTTAGCTTGAGCTGCTACATGAGATGGTGGACCAGGAGCTACTTCTGGGTGTTTCACTTCAGCTGCAGCATTATCTGATGCCATTCCTGAAACTGTGGTCGTGCTACTGGAAGGAGCAACCATGCGCATCGGTATAGGTTGGACGGGAACTTCAGTTCTCCGATATCCATCACGCTCCATCTTTAAAACAGAACAAATAGAGTTCAAAATCTGGATAATGGAATATGATTCAACGGCCTTTTTTTTTTTTTTTTTTTTTGAGATTCAAGTGTTATGGAGAGCAACACTTACCAGCGCACAAAACTGAGCTGCAAGCAGATCAGCATAGTGCTGCAAATACACGTTCAAGAGGTTAATGAATACATTCAACTCACTGTAAGAGGTAATGGACCAAGCATTAAGGAACTCACTGTTGTGGGTAATGTGACAAATTCCGGAGTATTAGGAACATCAGACTCATCAATATCTCCATAGTGCATTGCTACTGTGCCATCGGGCTGCTTCTCAGTCAAGGTCATTCGGTATTGAGCTCTAGGAGAAACAACTGTAAAAAAGTACATTGAAATCAGCAGACTGGAGTCGCCAATCTTCAGTTTAAATATGATGCCTTCAGCTGTGTTTCAGAAAGCAATGACAAACCTTGATGCATGTGTTCCGCACGCGTAAAACATATTGTTCTGGTCTTGCATGTATTAATATTTCCACCAAGAACAGACCTGGACATTGGTCTTATTGGGTCTCTGAAATCCTCAGCATTTAATGAATCAGGACTTAATGCAAGTTTTTGATTTACATGTGTTACAGGTTTCCTTGCAGAGTAATCATCAACCTTGTTCTTCTTAAGATGGAGCTGGTGTCTGTCAAGTTTCAATCCAACATACAGCAGATAAGATTAAAAATACAGATACACACATATAAATATAATTATGACTAGAAAAAGAATAAGTTGTTGATAACATATAACAAACATTTTCACAAATCTCACTCAAGAAAAATCCCATGAAGTGCCAAATTTTCAAATTTTATTGTATCATTGAAGGAAGCAATGGGCAATGATTAAATGAAAGAACTGCAAATTCAAAGAGTACAACCGATAGGAATGAAAATGAAAGCACTTGGAGGCATTTGATAGGGTCATTAGGTGTTAATTTGTATGGACCAAATTGTTTCTTGTAGGATTATATTACATAATGTGTTTTCTCAATTAGCACCACACTTGCACTATCAACCTTCACCCTCAATATGTTACAGCATGTACTTCAGTTTATAATTACCGAGAAGGAATAACAAGAAACACAAATCATAGAAACTTCCGCTTAAAGAATTAGATGGTCCACGTAACTTGTATGTTAAAAAAGAAAATTCAATAATATATAATCGATAATAGCATGCAATACTAAAATGAAGGGAATAAAAGCTCAAAGAATTATCTTTTGCTTAAGTGATATTTCTGAATATAAACATACCTCTGTGCTATTATTTCAATCTTTGCAAATCTCTCAAGGATTAATTGTTCGCCCATAGGTGCAGTCCCAATTGATGGGCTATTAGCATTCAGCGGAACATTCATATTACTAACACTGGCAGGAGATCCAACTCCACTCATGGCTTGTGTTTTGGGGACAGAATTTGTTTTACATTTTCCAGCAACTGAAGGTTGGTGTTGCCAATGCGCAGAACCGCTGGGACTGGAAGTCACAGATGGGGCCCCAACTGCAGGATTAGAATTTGCAGCTACCTTATCCTTTTGTGAACCTAGTGCAGAAGTTGCTGCAACAGCACTAAACTGGCCACCTACTGAACCACTAGAAATCTCTCCTGATTTTGATGACACAGGTGACTGAACCATTGGTGCAGAAGAGACTCGTGGACTGGGAACCGATTTCCTCTTCTGATGCATATCATCCTTCCTCATATCCTTCTCAGCTAATTGTCGGGCATTTTGCCACTGTGTAACGGCTGGAAGATGGTTTCTCATGGATTCATGCTGCAGTAGATGCTGAGATCGTGATTGATGCTGGTCCCCTGTACTGTTTTGTGATACCAGAGTCTGTAGAGCATCTTTAGATCTCTCCAGCTCTTGTCTATCCCTCTTTTCTGTGTCAATCTGCTCTTCTTTAGCACCATATCTCATAAGTTGCTGGTTAAAATAAAACGATGGCCCTGCCTCCTGATTAGAAATATTAGTTATCATTGGAGAAGCAAATCTTTGACCACCCATAGAAGCAGAGTACTGCATTCCCTTTACCGCATCTAATTGAGGATGTAACGGTTGGTTTTTCCACTGCACATCAGGTCCATTAAGACCAACTAACTGAGGCCCTGGTTGCTGCTGCAGAATACCATCAAGTCCTACTGGTGTCTGTTTTGGTCTCTTCATGTCTAACAAGGACGTTGATTGGGCATCTTGGTTCTCCCTCTTCATGGAAAGGGGTGCATTACTATTGATATTGTCAGTATAAGAACCCATCAAGTTTTGAGATGAAGGCATAGTGGTGTTAACTCCTACAAAACTCACAGGAGGTCCAGAGCCACGATCATGCATAACAGCAGGGTAGTTTCCAGCTGGCTGAAGCTTAGATTGGGAGGGCAGAGATAGAGCTGGTCTGCCAGTTTCTTGTGCAAAATTGTTGGATCTTAAGGATGTAACACCGCTTGGTACATTTTGTTTGGCCATGTTCTCATTAATTTGCTGCATCGTTGCATTGCCTAACAGAGTTCCTTGTTCTCCTGGTCTGCAAGTAGCATTCTCTTGTAACCTATCAATACAGACCTTCTTTCCATGAGTCTGATTATTGGATGTGACTGTCACTTCAGGAGTTTGCCGTAATCTCTTTCTTCTTCCAATACCAAGATCAAGCTGCAGATAAAATATGTGAAATCAGTAGCTAACAAATTGCATTAGGAAGGTAGTTTTCCTCTTGTTCATAATCTTAGCAAATATTCAATACCTTACTAGATGTAGGGTTTTTACAAAGCCTGTCCAGCCTTGGTGTAGGGTCCAAACAAAGTTGCGGTTGCAGTGCTTTCACTATGCGTGACTCAAATTCCTATAGCACAAAAGCATAACATACATAAGTTCAAATCTCAATTAAAAAATGTTTTTTTGGTAATTATTAAAAAAAAGATGCTTTAGCTGGACATGTTTAGGCAATTGGCAAGCTGACCATTAGATCACTGTAGGTCCAAGAATCGTCAGATATCAATGAAATGTCTTTAACAACATTTTCAAGAGACATTCGCAACCGCACTTTATGTACAATAGGAAACCCATCCACACCAGAAACAGCAGATCCTGGTTCGGATATGCATTTTCTATAGTCACGCACCTGCATAGAGTAATCAACCCGTAACAAAAGCATAGAGATACTGAAATAGATTTTTCAATAAATATTCCACAGCCAACTTTCAACAAGTTTTACATAAATCTCTACATTGTTCAGCTAGCAGACAAGGAAAAATATGACCAATTTCAGGGTGTGGGGGAAAACAATAGAGAATGTATCAATAAACAAGGGAACCTTTACATTAAATAACTTATATATAACAGAGAGTGTACAAATCAAGCCAGAACTTATTGCCTAGGCTTTAATTTTAAAAGGGATTTAGCCCCATCCACTGCCAGCTGCTGAAATTCTAGAGCATATAATAAACTAACAAGCATTTTCAGGAAAGTAAGGGCATTCCTAGTCTCTGAGAATTATTTGAAAATTACCGTACTTACCAACCAAGGATGGAAGCACCAGGTCTATGGCTCCCATACTGGTGGGGAGACTTGATACACCACACTTTTGGTCAATCAGGTCCAAACCTTGTGTAGCATGCCACATCAGAGTGGATCCAACCAAAACTGAGCATGAATATAGTTCGTACCATTGGGTACCAAGCACCTCGAGACTCCTTCCTTCTTGGTTTTCCACATATTTCAAGGTGTGAGCAGGAGTGAGAGGCAGTGGGGAGATTTCATGCATCAAGATTTGAGCCTTTGGAGCTCCGATCATGGGACAGTTTGTCATGCACAAATATAGTTGTTTGATTTTTTTTTTTAGATTTATGTCATGATAAAATACAATACATAGCAAAAGAAATCTTCAATGCATATGGGACAAGAATATTCAAGCATTTAAATCACTAACTTACCATTTTTCATGTAAGGTAAGCATCAAAAAACCAAGAATTTAAAAATTTTTTTAAAAAAATGAAGAAATGGAGACCAAAAATATTTGACTGACCAAAGCCATGTTGACTATGACAGCGCCAATACAAAACATAGTGCATGGTGCACCAAGTCCAGACTAATATGGTCCATACTTAGTTTTTAATCATGTTACCTATAAATTCATGTATGGCTCCAAAAATCGACTGTGGATGTGCATCTGAGTCAGATGCATATAAAACACTTGGATACGTATGAAGTTTTATGATTGCCACTTCTAAAGATTAATGAGTTGAACTCTTCCAACAATGAGTTTGGCTCTCCATTTTCATGTTAGAAGTTAGTATTCATTCCTTTTAGCCATTGACCAAGGATATAGGTATTTTGAAATAACTTTGCAAAATATAATTTTTCTTATCTTCTTAAGTTAATTGGAAAGTTTGAATAAGAATCATGTTTATTGAAAGACCTCAACAAACAATATCTTCTTTAAATTTCCTTTTAATGTTTCAACAAACAATATGTAATGGCATAGATATAGCTTAGTTAAAATTACTACTTATCCTACATAACGCATGTCTCCTTTTTTTTCCCTCTTACCTAGTCAGACACCTGGACAAATATAAATCCATGTTTTGTATCCATGTTTTGATGCTGGTCCCTGTATTGTTTTGTATCCATGTTCATGCAATAACGATATTGAAACCTTGAACAAACTTATGCATACTCCCGATACAAATTATGTTTCTTTATACTTACAAGTTTACACTTTCAATCAAGGAATGCAGAACCAGAACCGGTCCCCATTCTAGCTAGCCAGTGGTACGAGTCAGTATGACCCGTACTAGACCAGACTGGTGCAAACTGACAGAAACAAACAAACCTGGGAAGAAAAGAAAGAATGAGAGAGGAGAGAGGGGGGAAGGACAGAGTCAGAAGAGACACCAGTGATAACCACTTGAGGGAGCAAAGGCCCTTGGAGGGCCAATGATGGCCACTAGAGGGTTACGAAGGCCTCTAAGCAGGGTTTTCAGAGCCATCCCGAATCGTCTAGTACCAAGAACCGGTACAGTTCAGTCTTAAAAACGGTTTGGAACCCGAACCATAAAAATGACTTGAACCGGACCGGTACAGATCGGTTCGGTATGGTACGGATCGGTACAGTATGGTCCGGTTCAAGTCCGATTCAACAATCCTTGCTTAAGAGGGAGGAAGATAGTTTTTTTCTCAATTCACTAAGACCAGTACATGTACCGGTACGGTATGATATGGTATGGTATCGTACTGTACCAATCATTGACCGGTACAGGTCCTGATACCGGTTCAGCAATCCTTGCCTCCGAGACTCCACATCTTTCACTACGACCTCTACTCGAGAGAGTAAGAGGGAGGAGGGAGAGTATGGGAGGGCAAGGTAAGTGATGGAGAGGGCACCAAAGGCTGGGCAGCGGAAAAAGCTTCCATGGAGCCACTGCTGCAGAACAGGGGCTTTTCCACTACCCAGCAGCCCTCTGGCGCCCTCTGTGCTACCTCTCCTCCCTCCAGTACCCTCTCCATCTCTCTCTATCTTTCTCAATTAGAAACCCTAGCAAAGGACATGGACTCCTAGAGGACTCCGCAGCCCTCCGATGGCCTCAACAAGCCACTACCGGCCTCCAACAACATCATCCTTTCTTTATCTCTCCTCTCTTTCCCTCTCCCTTTGCCATTTGTTGCCAATGTTCCGATTCTTGAGGCAGAACCGTCCCAATTTGTTGCAGCTATGACTCTGAATGCCCCGAACCTCCCGATTCGGTCCGGTTCCAAAAACCATGCTTTCAATACTTGCACACTTTAAGACGATCAATCAATTCCTTAAGGAAAGCAAAGAACATAATGGAAAAGAGATATATTCTTCATAATTTAGTGCATAAATGAATTTACTGATTTTTTTTCTTGTACACTTTGGAAACAAGCAGTGACCAGACTTAAAGCAATTATGCAGAACCTTGAGATCTTATTCAAACGTTGTGACCCCTGTAGCTTGCTTTCATCTATAAATATCTTTCTCTTGCTAAATGTGTAGTTTGGGATTTTGTCCTTTCTTATTAACCACTAGCCATCAGCTAGCTGCTGGAGGAACAACTTTCTTCGGTTGAAATCTTAATTTTTCCCACCAACTTCTTTCAGTTGGAAAATCTCAGTTTTATAAAAATCTAGCCAACCCTTGCCAACATGTGCAAGTTCCCCCCCTTCTTCAATGCTTTGAAATCTAGACCACTTTATGGCTTTTTATTGTTTTCTTGGTTGTTATAGCTTATTTTGCAGGATTTTTTCCCTCCAGTTCTAATCCCCTTGTCACCTTTTTTTCCCTAGATGTTTCTTTAGAATCTTATCGATCTTTTTGAGCTATTTCTTTTTTATTTTTGGCTTGTCAGACGACCATCTTCCTCCTACTACATTTAAAAGAGCGAGCAAGCAAGAGAGAGAGAGATTGGGGACAAAGAAAGAGGTCAATGCTCATCTACACTATTGGTTTATTCTGTAATTCTCTATTTATTGCACTCTCCAATCACCAAGAGCTTGCCAAGATACAACTAAATACTATCACCCACTTATAGATGTATGGCAACATATGACCCAACCTTAGTTACCAGAAGCAAGTCCGATAATGGGTACAAGGTAGTGTCTCTTAAAATAATTAATTAATAAAACACTTAGGAAGTGGGTGCAGGGACAAGGTTTCCGAGGAGATTCAGAAGCGAGTCCACGATGCCAAGGCCCTGTTTGGATGGAGAATAAATGGGGGTATATCCCTCCAAAATGGGGAGGTATTCTACCAAGCACTCAAAAAGGGAGGGGAAATAGGCTTATACCATGGGAGGGGAAAAGTGGGCAGTCAAACATACAAGTCCATTCCACCATTTTGGTGGAATAGAATTAAACGATTAAAAAGGAGAGAATCATTCCCTACGGTTACCTTTTTTTACCTTTATCCACTTTCTAAACACACAAAAATCTAGGAGGATGGTTTTGTCCTGGTGACAAAATCTAAATCATTGCAAAATCCCATGCACATTAAATGCACTTTATTTCCTGCACTTACCCTGCAACCAAACTCCAAAAGTGCCTATCTATCAGAACTCCTATTCCTCTCATAATGTCCAGAAATGTTTTCCTTATTTGAGAAATGTTTTTGCAACCAAATGCAAGTTAAATGCAAGAATCCTGCTACTGAGGACCCAACTCAACCTATAAAAATCAATGTATAAACAAATATTTCATTTTTGGATAAAGTACATGTCACCACCAACACCAACAATCAAAAGGAATGTGCACTCCCCAAGGCCACATTAGATGGGTTGGCTACATGGAGGCAGACATTCCAAAAATCTTGTTAGTCATAATGTAACTAAAAGATTCATACTAAACATAATGAGATTATGTATATGGGACTTGGTAGGCCTCATAAAGGTTGAGGATTCTGCAAGGGTTAAGTGTCAATTGACTGATTGATTATTAAAGTGTTGGCATTGATGCACAACTCCAGCATCACCTCCTACGAACCCAAAACCAACTAGGTTAGACAGTATATGCATCAAGCCCAGTATTACTCTCTACTGAGCAACCTTAATTTGGACAACTAAACTTGACCCGGCATGTTGCTACTTTATTTGAAACACAAGGATAATGGTTCCAATTGGTCCAGCCTGTAGCATCATTGACATTTAGACAACCACCACAAAAAAGGAAAAAAATATTGAACACAACTTGCAAGTTGATAGGAAGATCACAATTTTCTTAACCAACAAAATCACATACATAATACAGATTGCAGAGAAATTACGAGCTACAGTCAATGCAAGAAGAGTAGCTAACCTCACAAACAAGGGTCCCATCAATATACTTGCTAGGTATATCATCAAGAAGATCTCCTGGCAACCACCCTGACTCTATTGCCTGTGGGCACATAAAGGAACATACAGAAAAAAAAATGGTAACTACAGCAATTTTTAAGCCGTGATGGAAGAGGATACAACAATTTTCTATTTGTCTATGACACAAAGGGCAGATGAGGCAAAATCTTGGTAAGCACTTAATAGAGAAGCAGGTGATGTAGAAATTTAATTTCCTTTCAGAAACCTTTTTAGACAGTGAAAAAGCTTGGTTTTTCACCAACATCATGCATCACATATAAACACTCAAAAGTTTCTGCATTCCAAGTCTGATATTAGCAAGACCGGGTAGAGCACAAATCCTTACAAATCTTCAGGCATAGATTACCACATACAATTGACCAACATTAAAATGTAAAATAAGATCAGAACATCTAAAGATTCTGTAGTTTTATATAAAAATTTAAGTCTTGGTGATTATATGTGAACCTGTTTGTATGAATGGGCTGTGTTTCCTATAGACATTCTACTCCAACTCCTAGAATCCATGCTGAATACATACCCAAATTCAATATGCACCAGACACTTGGACACGTATAACAATTTTTTGGTTGCAGCTTTAGAAATTGGTAAAGTTGGACTCTTCTAACCATTAGTTTGATACACAATAGCAATGTTAAAAATGAACTTTTGTTCTTTTTAGAGATTGATAAATTTTTAGAGATTGAGAAAAAAAGAAGATTGATAAAGAGGGCAAGATGTGATATCCTTAAGCTAATTGGGATGTTTGCATGAAAAACATGTTTTTGAAAAATATTAACAAATAATATTTTTAAATTTTCTTTTTTATCAAATATCTTAATCATGCATGCTTTAGTTAAATTATGTTATCCACGTAGCTGTGAATCTCCCTTTCTGCTCTTGCTGTGTTAGAGACTTGAAAGCATGTCCGGATCCAATGCTCATGTCCATATAACACTTTGTATAGGAATATGAGCATGCATACATATGTAGATGGAGTGTGTGTGGGTGGCATTGATGCATACATTTTATGAAACCCTATTTTGCTGAAATTCCAACAGAAATAGAAATCTTTCCACAGATATATTCAGGTCAAAGGTGTGGTATGTTTATCATTAAGTTAATTAAAAAAAAGAATGGCATAATGCACAAAACTTCTACATTGCAGGGTCTAGGGAGAGTCAGATGTACACAACCTTATCTTTGCATGCAGAGAGGCTATTTTCTTGTTTCAAACCCATGACACCTAGGTCACAATGGAGAAACCTCACTGTTGTGCCAAGGCTCACCCTCTTATTTATCAGAAAGTTAATAAGAAAAAATATGGTATGGGTAACCTTGGTGAAATTTTGGGATCACTGCTTGACCAGAGTAACTCATTTCTTAGCGTATCTTTCACAAATCAAGATCACATGATTGCTCAATAAGCATTTAACTTATAAAGTAATTAAACAATACCAGCTACTAGAAAGTTCAACATACATCTTAAATTTGGCTTTATGTCAAAAAAAAAAAAAAGAAGAGGAAAAAAGTCACCATTAGGTCAATTATTTACATCATCATCATCATCCAAACAATGTTTTGACAATGGTCTTCAAGTAAATCCATGTTTGACAAAAAAACTACCCTAGGACCATGTTAAAAGAGCTTCATGATAATGAAAATTAAAATAAAGGGAACTTGAGAGGAGAACATGGTACTTACAGAAAATAGGGTCTCTGAAGCCCTATCATATGGATGCAGTGATTTAGCATCTTGAAGAAGAGGTTGAAAATTCTCCATCTGACAAGTTTCAGTCTACATTAGAATATCATCCGTACTAAGAAATGCTTTAGCTTATCATCATCAAGCACACTTTAAATCATCAGGAACACACTATGAACTAGAAAATGTTGAGAATCTTCAATTTCAGACTTTTATTTCAGACAGACCTCATTAGGCTTCCCAATGATATATCCGCTCTGATAAAGGTTCAATGCGAAAGAAACTTCATGTTCTGCCAAAATTTAGAAAACAAAAAAAAACAAAGAAAAATATCTAAGCATAATATGTATGTAAAAAAAATTGACCAGAAGTACTTAAAACACTTACCTGGCAAACAAAAAAAACAAAGAGAAATATCTAAGCATAATATGTATGTAAAGAAAATTGACCAGAAGTACTTAAAACACTTACCTGGCAATGCAAGCCCCCCTGAACAAGCAGATGAAACAGAGGCACCATTAGCATCATTTACTGCCTCGGCAATATCAACCTGTGCAAAGATTGTTTAAACTATGATTAGCATGCAAATTTCCCTCTCAGAAGCAGAAGCATGAATGCAGAGCCTTCATAAAGGAGTCATGCTACAGGGCTCCCACTATGTCACTTAAACAGTTCTCTGGCCATGTGGCAAGAGGGGATTGGGCAACTCACGGGATCCGTTGACATACCCAGTGTTTCTGCTGTTTATGGAATTGCCAAATCAGCAGTTGCAGGCCCAATGACCTTTTCATGTGTACATATCAGACTCCCCTAAGCACTTTCTTTCATAAAATCATTACTAAGATGGGCAAAACAACAGTGATGATTTTATTTAAAAAATCAGAGCTGATTGATCAAATCAATGGAGTATTGTGTCCCTAAAAGCTATGATTGGATGGGAAATTTAAGGATGTTTTAAATGAGACACACCAGTAAAAAAAGAAAAAGTTCCATAATTATATGTAGGGACAATTGATGACTTCTCAATGGAAACTCAATATCTTCCCACAAATCAGAACAATCATTTCAGTTGTTTCAAGTCTAAAATATCCAAGAAAACATGAAAATGGAAATCATGATATGTTAATCTACTGTATTCCAAATGTGGCATGGGCAAAATAGGTAGTGAACCAAGCAAGAGTAAGACCACAAAGTGAAATGTGAATATTGCATTATTAATGAATTGAAAATAACACAAACATCTGGAATAGCATGGCAAGTGGTGGAAAAACCATCCAAAAGAACAAAGATAATAGTAAGGGAATCACATAAGTACAATAAAAGCTGTGTTACCTAGGCACTCAAGCCAAGCTCCAAGAATTAGTGTCAAATATGTGCCGAAATTGGATATGCATCAGACACTTGGATACTTTAACACTTTTCTAGGTGCAGCTTTTAGAAATCAGGAGAGTTGGACTCTTCTAACAATAAGTTTGGCACGATATAATAGCATTAAGAGTGACCTTTTCAAGACTAATTAAGAATGTAAGCATTAAAACAACTTTGCAAAATATCATTTTTTTCTAAAATTCTTCAGCCAATTGGGGAGTTTGCATGAGAAACATGTATACTAAAAAAAAATCTTAACATATTACCTTTTTTTATTTATACAATATTTAAATTATATGCATTTTTGTTAAATTATTTTATGTATCTATGAATCTCCTTGTTTCCTCTTGTCATGTTCGACACTTGGATGCACATCCGGATTCAATTCTCATGTCTATGTGCAAGTAACACTGAATAAAATTATGCATAAATAATTAAATTATGGTAATTCTTAGCTACAAGGGTACAAATGGCAAAAATTGAAAAGTTTTCAGAGCACTATCATTAATGGAACAGGGAGGAAATGTGCTTGTGTAGTCAAGGGTGACCCAATGGTCATCCAAAGACAGGTAAGGAAAAAAGGGGGGAAGGCATTAAGATAAATGAAAGTCAGATCTATTATAGTACTACAAGCAAGCTCCCCAGCAGTGAGTGAGGGTCTGCTCAGGATCATATGTCCAAACCATGCACACAACACAGTTACACACATGGTATGTTCTAGTCTTCTAGTACAGTTTAATGATTTGTTAACTGAACCCTTGATCTACCTTAATAGCTTGCAGCCCAGCTTGACAGTTTGCAAATGCAGGAGAGACAATTACACAAAACAAGGATGGTAGCCTTGTACCCTTTTCAAGACTAGGGAGCTTATTGCAAAGAAGGAAAATTAAAGTACTTTAAGGAAGACCCAAGAATGAAGTGAACTGAGCATTTGCATCAACTGAGAAAAACTTGAAGAGCATTAGCTTTAAAATGTTTCTCTCTTTATAATTTAATAGTCAACAATCGAAATTCTTTCCAGGTGGGACTTGGGTCTGCCAGTTGGCAACATTCTTCACAGGGAATTCATTGGGCGTTGGAAAAAGGTTTCAGGTTGGAACCCCGAAGATAGCATACCCCCCATATTACCAAAAAAAAAAAAAAGGGAAGTCTTAGTTTTAAGTTCCTATCATTCTCGTCAACAGTTAGACATTTGCCTGACAAATTACACCATCATTTTCAGTTCATATTTTTCTTTTCTTTTACGTAACGAATAACTGAGAGGGCAAGAGGCATGAGCAATATAAAAGAGAATACAAAAGAAAAGACACCAAGACCCCCGGTACCTCACAAGAAATAACTTGAATACAGAAAACTATCCAAAACCCTACACAGAACATCAAGCATAAAGTGGACAGGATCCAAGAAAACAGTCTAAGGACAAAGACTGCCCCAGAACCCTAATCCCACCCCAAATCCCATCAAAAAAGCCATGACTTTTAGCCTAATACACTCTCCCAATCATTCCCAGTCCGGAAAGTTCGACAAACTAAAAGAAATCAAGCATTAAAACTTGCATTTTGTAAAATAACTACCAGGATATATCATAAAAAATAAACTAATATCCAGAAACTTATTTTCTCTCTAGATTCCTCCCATATAAGGTGAATTGACCATCAGAATGTCAAACAATCGCTCAGAGAACTCGAAAACATGTATATTAAGATGGAAATCAAGAAGCTAGAGAGAAAAAAGAAACCTGAGCAACTTCGCGCTTCGATCCAGCTCCGATGAGATCGCGGGAGCTCTCGCCGGAGAGGCCCGGCTCTTCGGACACGGTGCTTGGCTTGGGCCGATACCTGGTCCCAGTCTTCGAGACTTTGAAGGAGACCCCCATCCCCTCCCTTCCCTCGACCTCCTCCACCGATCAACGGCTCTCCGGAGAAGGATCCGGAGGGCCGGAAACCCTAGACAAACCCTAGAACCGGCGAGCTCTTTCTCCGATTGCGGGGATCGAGGAAAGGAAATCGACGGCGGCGTCGTCTGCTCTCCTTCTTCTTCTCCTCCGCCCCGGAGGACGAAAACCTCCTCACAAATCGGGTTTGGCTCTCCGCTTCGCGATTTGCTCGTTTGCTCGGGGGAAGCTTCCCGTACGCTATGTGCGCAGAGAATATTGGAGCGCGGTGGACATACCGCCACCTAAATAGCGCCCCTTGGAAAGCTAGCATGGAGCGACGGCTACATAACGGAGGTAACGGCTGTTATTTCAGTTTTGATTTTCTATTTTTTGTTTTCTCGGCTGCTTGGTTTTTGCAAATAACCTTCATCAAAAAAAAATAATTACACAAATAATACTTTAATGTGTGCTCGGTAGTTTTGTCATATAAATTTTGTTGTTTCGTATTAAATTATTTGTTCCATTAAAATGGCTAATAGTGGATATTGTAATAACTATTATTTTATTCTAAAAACATGAACTTAAAATAATAAATAACTATTATACTTTGTAGACCTTTCTAGCAGTGTAATTGCATCATAATTTTCTTTTTTCATTTTTTTGGATAAGACATCATAAGTTTCTTCGAAAGTAGAAGAATGGATAGGTTGTTTTGGACAAGAAGTAGCTTTATGAACAAAGATGTCGTAACTCGGTTAGCTTTGGGATAAAGATCTAAAAGTTATGCCGTGTTTGCTTTAAAAAAAAAAAAAATCTTCGATAATCATCTTTTTTTAATTATCAACAGTCTCTAGAGTTTATTTGATAAGCGGCACGATCAATTTTTGGCCAACAGATACCACATAACAAGATTCTTGCCAATAAATATGTTTGATAGCTTTTGGATAATAGGCAATGCATAGGAGGCTCTCATAATGAGTGACACTAGCAAGCATCCCGCACCACCCAATGGTCATTATCAAACTAGTAGATTACATAAAATATTTTTTAATTTTTTTAGGTCAAAGCAAGTTTAATTCATAAATGAATCATAAAAATATACATAAAGATTTGTTGTTACCGAACCAAAGTGACATTTCTTTACCTTCTTGGTTTACTCAATCAGGCTCCTCACGATTTTACAAAATAAACTTACTCATCGGAGAATTTCTGGTAGGGGACACTCCGATACTTAAGTCAGCAAGAATTCGGGTCACAGATATGGAATCTCAGAAAAAATGGACGGAAAATTAGAGAATACTTCGGCTAGCTATCCTTACTTATCTCCGAAGGTCCCCATTTACCGATATCTATAGGCGTAGGCCTTAACAGAATTTAGTTGAGGGCCTCTTGTAGTTAGTTCCGTTAGAAACTAACTCATGCATGTTATAACGATAGTTGATTATTTTTATAAAATAACTACCTCTTTTATTACCATCTTCATTCTTCTTGCAGCTGGTCATCCTTTAAGTACTGGTCGACTTTTATGTGTTGGTCGGTCTTTATGTGCTGGTTGACTTTTAAGTGTTGATTGGCCATTTGCTATTTCATCGGCGCCTGGGCCTAATATGGCCTTTTATTTATTCTTTGGGCCTGTCCTGGCCTTTTATATGTCGGGTCATTTGACTTGTCCCAACATTTGCCCCCCAACTCACGAGTCCAAGAATTTTTTAATGCCTTAAACGATGGGAGTTAATAAGGAATGATGATTTTTTTTTTTTCGGGGTGAGAGAAGATATCTTCCAATGATGGCGTATCTCGGTTTCAGTCGGTGGTATGAAAGCATCTACCTTCGAGCGTAATGTCCCTGCCATGTGTCAGACAATCATTGGTGAAGAAATTATTACTTGAATATCGAGGTCATGCCGGTGTCTTCGCAGCTAGCATTTGGTACGAGATCCAGATCCATGGCAAGATCGGGATCATTGAAGATGCACGAACTTACAATCAGAGCAGTCATCATCTTCTACCCATTAGGCTCTTGTAGATCGACACTGACATTTTGGTTTTCCTCCTGTCGCGTCGATTGCCTCGGCTTCTTCCCATTGGATCATATCTATCTATTGGGATTTGGATACATGGCATGATCAGAGATGTCTCTCGAGGCCCGAGAAAGAAATCAGGGCCATTGACATCTCCTATATAAACGGCCCTCCTCCTCGAAGGCCAAATCTTTCTACCATTTTCATCTCTAGTTCTTGTGGAGGGTCTTCATCTTCGTGTCGGCCTTTCTTCTTCTCGAGCTCTTTCAAGACCTTCCTTTCCAGGTTAGACTTCTCTTTTCACCATGGCCCGAACCTCAGGGACTTCTTCTGTCGCTAGATCCGATAGTGTTAGTCCACAGAGGAGGCGAGGTCCCTATAGGGAAGAACTAGGATTAGAGTCCATCAGGAGTTCTTTGTGCGAGTCTAGGGTTTCTATCTTATGAAAGTATTATAATATTCTGCGAGGATTTGTTGCAGTCGCTCCTCATTCCGACGAGAGGATAGATCGGTCGCCGCCTGGTAGCATAGCGGTGTACGAAGACCACTTGAAGGCGGGTCTTCATTTTCTGCTCCATCCATTTTTCATAAGGATTTTTAACCTATACCACATAGTTCCTGCACAACTGACTCCGAACAGTATTAGGATTATCTATACTTTCTTGGTCCTTTGTCATGATCTTCAAATAGAGTCTAGGACTTCTCTCTTCATTGCTTTCTTCATTTTGAAAAAGGATTTCCACGATCAAGGGTGGTGGGTCATCGGCCCCCGTCCTGGTTGGAAGTTCGTTGTGGGGCTTCCTTCAACCATTCACGGTTGGAAGCCCTACTTCTTTTATCTAGTGTATGATCGTCCTTGGGGCTTCAGTATCGAGGGAGGGAACCCTGCTTAACTTCGAACGATAGGAAGAAAGTCCTCTTAGCTGATAAGGAGGACTACGAGAAGCTCCTAGGAGTTGAAGTCCTTATGATGAAAGAGCTGCTAAACGAGCGGGGCCTATACTCGGCTAAAATTAGCTCGTATCCTTCTTTAGGTACCTATTGTCAAGTCAGTATTTTGCCTTTTTTTTTGTCATTATGGTTTGGTAGAATGGCTGACGCTCTATTTTCTTTGCAGACACAAAAATGAAGCTTGATGCTCGAAAAATTCACTAGGTTGCCAAAAAGAGGCAAGCAATAGCTCCTCCAACGGAGTCGGAGAGACCAAAGAAACCTAGAGTGAATAACATTCCTCCGGAGGTCTCAACTAGGGCAAGCTCTCCAATAGTAGTGAGGAGTACGTCAGACGATGACAATGTGCCCCTAACCGAGCTTTATCCAAGAGTCACCCCTGTTGAGCAGGAAGTGGGACAGATGACAGCAACTTCCATATCAGCCCTTCATCCTCCCAAGCAAACAAGGGCAAGGCTCCTCAGACAGAAGCAAAGGAAAGGGATCAACCTGTTGAAGATCAGGTCATAGACTTCAACGTCTATGCCGATGAGAAGGGGCTGGACAATCCCAACTTGGCTTGATGGCTACTGAAGGCCGTCATCCTTCCCAAAGATTGGGAAGCAACTAAGGCCTAACGACTAGAGGATGTCCTCCCTTCCGTCTATCCGGGTCTCCTCAAGGTAAAATTCGATGTTCTTTATCTTTTAGTACTAGTGACCTCGCTAAATATGACTAACTCTATTTACTATTGCTGCAATTCATTTATGAAATCTCTCTAATTGAAGAGAGTATTTCAGGTTTTGCCAACCTCAGCCACAACCTACGTGACCAGCTAGGGGCGATAAAGTCAGAGAAAGAAGTTGTCGAAAGGCTGAAACAGGCTCTCGAAAATAAGTTGGAACAAAACATCGCTCGAACCCTTTCTTTGGAGAACGAGTTGAAGGCGATGCAAGCAAAACTGGCTGAGTCGGATGCCAATTTGAGGAAGAGGAAAAAACTTTGCTTGGTCAAAGCATTGATAAAAGATAGCCTCCTGAAAGTCGAAGATGCCTTGGCCTAAAAGACTGCAGTAGGGAAAAGAGCTGAACTGGCTAAGCAAAGGGCGAAATCAACTGAACGGCAGGCTCTTCAGGCCATGGAGGAGTACAAGAAATCCGCAGCCTTTAATGATGAGATGCACAAAGCTCGGGTGGAAAGTTATAATATCGGCTTTGGAGACTGTTTGAAAAAAATGAAAAAACTTTATCTGGACTTGGATGTTTCCAAGATAACTTTGGATGAGATCGACAAGGGGGACGGGGTGGATGAACAAGCCGAAGACATCCCTGTTCCCATAGCTGATGAACCCGGCAACTCCGTCCAAGAAGCAGTTACTCCCGTAAAAACTTTTGAACTGGTTGAAGAAGACAATGATGTACTTTTTGTTTCTTTCCATGCTTCATGTAAATCAAACTTTCCTCTGAAATGTAAGAACCTTTTTGTATGAATGAAGTCTTCTTTTTGACAATTGATGTCTTTGTTGCTTATTCTCTCAAATGTGAGCTTGAAAAATTTTCTAAGTATGAACTTGTCAACTTTTTCATATTTTGTACTTGTCTTTAGGATAGCAAAAGCTAAGTATTGTGCCATCGAAATAATGGTTCCGTGGTATAGAAATTATTTTTAAAGGTGCCAACGTTCTCTTCGTAGAACATAATGACCTAGCTAGTCTAGCTAGCTCTTTTTTTTAGATATATTGATGAGGTAGTGTGTTAGACCAACCTTATATTCATCGAATAGGAGTCTGTGCATTAGGCCAACTAATATTTGTCGGGTGTACCAATTGAGTCGGTTGATTATGCCAACTCTTTATTTGTCGGATTGTTTATGATAGAAACTAGGAGAAAGATGAAGAGAGCTCTTTATTGATAACACTTGCATAAGTTCTCTACATTCCATGGTCGGGCCATCCGGTGCCGTCTAGGTTTTCTATCGATATGTTCCAGGTCGTATCACTTCAATGATCCGGTAAGGTCCTTCTCAATTAGGGGCAAGTTTATCTTATTTTGTAGGTCAAGATACTTCAACTCTCCATAATACAATATCTTCGGATTGAAAAGTTCTTGCTTTCACCCTTGCATTGTAATATCGGACAACTTTCTGTCGGCATACAGCCATACGTATTTGTGCCTAAAGCCTTGTGCACTCCAGTAAGTCCAAGTCGGCTCTTCTTTGCTCTGAATTATCCGGCTCCTTGAAGTGGTTGGTCCTCCTAGATCGGAGGATGACTTTCACTGGTATCATTGCTTCACTCTCGTAAGTCAGGTTGAATGGTGACTCTCTAGTGGTAGATCGGGGAGTAGTTCAGTATGCTAGAGAATCGAATTTAGTTCTTCGACCAAAATCCTTTTACTTTGTTCAACCGAGTCTTTAAGTCATAGAGGATCGTCCGATTGGTTACTTCAGCTTCACCTTTGGCTTGAGGATGTCCAACGAAAGTCAACTTATGAAGAATGTGGTATTGAGCATCGAAGTCTTTGAATTTTTTATTATCAAATTGCCTTCTGTTGTCGATGATGATAGCATAGAAAATTCTGAATCGATAGATTATGAAATTTCTAACAAAGTTTTCAACTTTTTCTTTGGTAATTTGGGCTAAAGGTTCAGCTTCCATCCATTTGGTGAAGTAGTCGATAGCCACGATCACAAATTTCTATTATCCGAATGCTAGAAAAAAAGAACCAAGAATATCCATTCTCCATTGAGCGAACGGCCAAGGGGCGACCAACTGGATAACTGACTTGCAGGACATCTTTGAATATTTGCATACCTTTGGTACTAGTCGCACCTTCTCACGAAGTCGGCTACATCTTTCTGGATGGTCGACCAATAATATCCCTGGCATATAATTTTGTAAGCCAAAGATCTGCCTACCAGATGATCACCACATATTCCTTCATGAACTTTTCTTAGGGTGTAATCAACATCTGAAGGTCCAGGCACTTTAGTAAAGGCTACGTGAAGGACCTTTTATAGAGAGACCCTTCTAGGATGACGTATTGAGAAGCCATCCATTGGAGTCGTTTAGCTTCAATGGCATCTTCTGGTAAAGTCCCTTCGATCAGATATTTGGTGATCGGGTCCATCTAGCTAAGCTCTTGGTCGATTTGATGTATTTTCTCTCCTTCCATCATAATGCTAGGAGTCTCCAAGTATTAAATAAAAGTCCGACTTAAGGAGTTGGGTGCCAATGTGACTAGTCGAGATAATGAGTCGGCTTAGAAATTCTCGGTCCGTGGAACATGAGTGATATCAAGAGAGTTGAATTGAGTCGCAAGGTCCCAAACCTTCTCCAAATATTTTGCCATTGTTGCATCTTGGGCTTCAAAAGTCTCCTTTGATTTGGTTGACCGCCAATTAAGAGTCCAAAAATACTCTCATCTTTCAGACATCCAATTCTTTAGCAATCCTAAGACCTGCCAGAAGGGCTTCTATTCAGCTTGATTGTTTAATACCTGGAAAGAGAACCGAAGAGTGTATTCCATAACATCCCCATCAGGGTCGGCTATAATCAAGCTGGCTCCATACCCAGAATAGTTAGATGCTCGATCCACATGAAGGATCCATGTGGAGTCAAAGTCATCCTTAGATTTAGTAGATGTTTTTCCAGTAGGCGCCTCTTCATCATTCCAAGTGTATTCGGCAATGAAATATGCTAAGACTTGGGCCTTCATTATCAATCAGGATTGATATGTGATATTGAACTTCCCTAATTTGATAGCCCATTTGGCTATTATGCCAGAGGTGTCAGGGCATTGTAGAATAGCCCTTAGTGGTTAGTCTATCAGTATGGTGATAGAGTGAGACTGGAAGTATGGTCTCAGGTATTTCGTTGCTATCACCAAGGCATATATTAGCTTCTATGTTTTTAGATATCTCGTCTCAGTATCATGAAGTACCTTGCTGGTATAGTAGATCGGCTTGTGGGTGCCATCGGATTCTTTCTTGACCAGCACCAAGCTGACAGCTTCATCTGAAGTGGTGAGATAAAGATATAAAGTCTCTCCTTCTTCAAGTTTTTAGAGCAGAGTTGGGTTGGTCAAATATTTTTTCAGCTTCTCGAATGCTTGTCAGTAACTTTTCAATCACTCGAAGCCCCTTGATTGTCTCAGGGCTTTAAAGAAAAGAAGGCATCTTTCAGCCGATCGAGAGATGAATTGACTTAATGATGAAATACGTTCAGTCAGCTGTTAGATTTTCTTCTTATTGGAAGGATGTCTCATGTTGAGGATTGCTCGGATTTTCTTAGAATTGGTTTCAATTCCTCGATTAGTAACAAGGAACCTAAAAAATTTTCCCGACGTGACCCCGAAGATACACTTGGTCAGATTCAACTTCATATGATGTCTTCATAATACATCGAAGGCTTCCTGGAGGTTCCTAATGTGGTCATCAGTCTGGATGCTCTTAACGATCATGTCGTTAATGTATGCCTCCATGGTTTTGCAGATCTATTTTTTGAAGATTTTGTTGACTAGTTGCTGATATGTTACTCTGGCATTTTTTAAGTTGAAATGCATTACTTTGTAACAGTATAGCTCTTTGTCAGTGACAAAGGCCATCTTCTCTTCATCTTTGGAATTCATCCGAATTTGATTATAACCGGAGAAGGCATCCATAAAACTTAAAAGCTTGTATCCTGTGGTGGCATCAACAAGTTAATCAATCTTGGATAGAGAAAAGCTATCTCTTGGGCAAGCTTTGTTGAAGTCGGTATAGTCGATGCAGATTCTCTACTTATCATCTGCCTTTTTTACCATAACTGCATTGGCGAGCCACTCTGAGTAATGGACTTTCCTGATGAACCCTATATCAAGGAGCTTAGTTCATCCTCATTGATGACTCTCTGTCTTTCTGGAATAAAATTTCTCTTCTTTAGCCAAACCTGCCGACACCTAGGATCGACCTTCAGTTGATGGGTAATGACTTCGAGAGAAATCACCAATATATTATTAGCCAACCACGCAAAAATATCAGTATTGTTCTGCAAGAAATTGTTCAATCTTATCCTCATGTCCTCATTAAGCATACTTCCAATCTACACAACCTTAATAAATCATCTTTTGTAAGAGGTATGGAGATGGTTCTTTTGATCGATTCTCCAATCTTTTCCATTCGATCTCGTGGGTCAATCTACTCTGGTGTCATTCTGTCGACTGGTTGTCAGTCTTGAATCATCAAGCATGTTTGGCTACCTGTTGGTCTCCCTTTATTTCTCCAACTTTATTCCTAATTGGAAATCGAACCAGTAAATAGTAAGTGGAGACAATGGCTTGGAATTTATTTAAGGCAGGTCATCATAAAATAGCATTGTATGCTAAGAACGTCTAGACAACCATAAATATGATTGGAAGTATTTTATGCCTTGGTTCTGTTCCGAGGGTTATAGGAAGAGTTATTTTTCCTTCCATCCCTACTGGATTCCCTCTGAATCCAGTAACGGGTGCTAAGGTTCTTTGTAATTTATCTCTTGATATGTTCATCTTAAAAAAAGCATCATAAAGTAAGACTTCAGTCGGGCTTCTAGTCGAGCTTCTATTATCCACCAAAATTCTTCTTACATCATAATTTATTATGATAGCAGAGACAACTATAGGGTCATCGTGGGGCACTTGAACCCCTTGCAGGTTGTTATCAGAAAATTTGATGACGTTATTTGTCCGTGGCCGCTTTGGAGTGGGGTCTTCTTCGTAATGCAATTGGCGATGCAGCATGCCAACCATTTCATCGATGGGTCATTGGTTAGGAAGCTCCACGTCATCGGTAATTTATTTTTGGACAGCCACCTTGGCTTGGTGGTCTTGACCGTGGATATACTTTCCCAACTACCCATACTTGATCAGACCTTCAATCTCATCCTTCAACTGGATGCATTCTTTAGTGGTGTGCCCATGGTTCTTGTGGAACCAATAGTATTTGGCCTTATTGCACGAGGCTAGAGGTGCTCGCATTGGCCAGAACCTTTGGAAAAAGCTTTCTTTTTCAATCTTCATCAATATCTTCTCTTGGGAGACATAGAGGAGTGTAAGTATCGAACTTGCCAACCAGGTTCTTCGACTTCGGACTGCACCGTTGAGTCGAGGTGTCTTCATTACCAGATGGCCATGGCTCATTATTCTTTGGATTCTTCTTCTTTGGGATAGGTCTCCCCTTAGCTTGGCACCGACTAGCGGCTTGATTCTCAGCCTATGCGTATTTCTGTGCACGTGCTAGCAATTTAGAGTAATTGATGGGGAACTTCTTGTCTAGGAAGACAATAAATCTGGATGATCAGAGTCCCTTTTTCATGGCTAACATGGCGACGTGCTTGTTGAGATCTGGAATCTTCAGTGTAGTAGAATTGAAGCAAACCACATAATCTCTCAGAATCTCGCCCTCTTGCTGTTGGATAAAAAAGAGGCTATCCTAATTGCACGGCATCTTCTGGCTAGTCCTAAAATGAGCCATAAATAATTTTTTTAGTTGTTTAAAAGATTGTATGGTACTTGGCCGAAAACTCGAATACCACATCCGTGTAGCATTCTTAAGGGTTGCTGGAAAAGCAAGATAGTGGAGAGCATCAGTTGCTCCTTGAATCATCATATGAGCTTTGAAGCTGCCCAAATAATCAAGTGGGTCGCTTGTTCCGTCATAAGACTCCAATTGGGAGATCTTGAAATGGAATGGAATTTTCACCTCCATGATTCTTCGAGAAAAGGATGGCCATGAGTCATAGGCCATCAACCGTTCATCATTTCTTTGTTGGTCATCAAGTTTAGCAACATACAATTCCAATTTTCTGAATTTTCTCTCGAAGCTATCATGTCGTCGAATCCCTGTCTCTGATGGGTGCTTCTAGGGTAGACTCATTGGAGGAAATGGCATAAGATCTTGGACGTTTCTCTCCGAGCTAGTCTTTTCCCTATTCATGGAATCAGGAGTCTTGTCATGTGGGAGAACGCCGACTCATAAAGTGGTGACAACGAGAGCGGTGGCTTGGTTATGGGTGTTGAACCTCCTGTAGAGGAGATTGTCGGCTACATTTCGAGGCGATCAAGCGTTGTTGCCCCCTGATCACTACCTCTTGAAAGTTTTGGAAGGCAGCAGTCAGGGCTTCCATTTTATCCAAAAGAACGTCTATTTGGTGTCGGCCTATGCTTACTGCGGGGGCAACGTCCTCACCATCCAAGGGCGGGTCGTTCTTCTTGGATGGTGGATGGGCTCTTCTAGCTAAAGTATTATGTACTCTTTCTTTCATCATTTCCTCTTCAAGATTCTTTTCAAGATTTTAATTTCTATCCCTACCTGGCGCGCCAATCTATTGTTGCCAAACCAAAGTGACATTTCTGTATCTTCTTGGTTTGCTCAATCAGGCTCCTCGCGGTCCTACAAAACAAACCCACTCATCGAAGAATTTCCGATGGGAAACACTCTGATGCTTAAGTCGGTAAGGGTTTGGATCACAAATATGGAATCTCAGAGAAAATGGGTGAAAAATCAAAGAATACTTCACCTAGCTATCTTTACTTACCTCCGAAGGTTCCCATTTATCAGTATTTATAGGCATAGGCCTTAACAGAATCAGTTGAGAGGGCCTTCTAAGACTCGCCAGAGTTCTTTAGAGGTTTATCATTTTATATAGGTTTTATATAATTCGTTTGAAAGACAACTTAGTATTATAAATCTGCAGCAATATCAATTTCTTCAGGAGATTTAGAAGTTGATCCTGTATATGAGAAAGTAGGTTTAAAAGAAAAAGATTTTTCTATGATAGATATCAAACCTAAAGAGATTAACCAGGTTTCTAATTATTCTTTCCATCCAAAATTTTTTTTTTCCGTTGAATTGATCAAGTTTAAGGCTTGAAGAATCCTCGGAACCCATGAAAAGATAGTTTATGGAGAAACTAAGAAATGAGGATAAGAGAGATAAGAGCTGTACAAAATACATTTTGATCTCTTTTAAAAATTATGACTAACAGATCTTTTATGAGTTTTTCAACTTAATCTTGCTAATTTATATATATATGCAGGAATTCAAGAATTTAACTCAAGAGCTAATAATTGAATAAAATATTAAATTTGAGTGTACTAATATGCAAAGATAAATGTTCTCAAAAAATAATTGCATATAAACTAAATGCAAGATTTTTTATGTTAAAGACTTCATAGTCATGATTATTATTAGTATTTTAATGATAACCAAACAAGGGATTCATCTTAGTTTATTAGGAATAAATTTATTGTAAAACCTTATTCTACTGAGAATCCAATGTGAATCAAACAATCTAATGATAACAATAAGTTATAAAATCAATTTATAAAACTTACTAAAGGAAAAAAGGTAGTTGACCGGATGCGTGTAGTATACCGTCCTATGGTGATATCTGACCTTCGTGCAAGTTTAGTCTGAGAACTTTATCCCAAGATACAACCGGATAGCCCTCCTGCAGGCACGACCGTAGAGAGGATGACAGAGCTTCACCTAGAAGCTGAAAAATAGTATCGATACAAGGGATTAGAAAGTTTTTTTGAATAAAAAATCTTAGAGAACATGATAGAGGAATAGAATACAGAATATTTTTTATCCCATCACCTCTACCAGCCCTTTTAAAAGTCCAAAATACTAGTAATTTGGGCTGGCCCAATGACTAGTGGCTTAATTATGTGAGTAATTAGCTAGTAACCATAGATATAAAATAGGTTAGCGTTAATCAATAGTTAATTAGTTGAATACGGTGGGTTAATGTTATTTAATGGCTAATTAGTTTAATACGATGGATTAACGTTAGTTAATGAGTAATTAGTTTAATGCAATGGATTAACGTTAGTCAACAGCTAATTAATTTAATAAGTGAGGTTAATGATTAATGAATTTAATGAGTTAATGTTAATCAATAAAATAAATATCACACGATGTCCCCGGCTAATTAATTTAATAAGTGAGGTTAATGATTAATTAATTTAATGAGTTAATGTTAATCAATAAAATAATTAATTTAATAAGTGAGGTTAATGATTAATTAATTTAATGAGTTAATGTTAATCAATAAAATAAATATCACACGATGTTCCATTCGCCAACAAATCATGCACGTGCATAAAAGGAGGCCAATACAAGGCCCAAAATAGAAGAGTTCAATATAAACAACCATCAATTTTTTTTCCTTTTCCATGTGGGACAAAACCAATAGAAAAGAGATATAGAGTGAAATATTTGAAGGAAATTTTAAGTTTTCCACCAAAACTCTAACAAATTTAACCCAATTTTTTTCAATGTTTGTCCCTAACTTTCATTTATTGTCATTCCATAGTAGAGTCTCAATGGAAATTATTTTCTTTTAAAATAAATGACTATTTTATTTCCGTTACCTGCATCACAATCCAAGGAATATAAACTTTTTCGTCAATATGATTCCTAGTAATAATAATTGCTTCTATCACCTTAGATGTCAATCTATTGTTCTAAGTTTGGTTAGTTGCTTCTATTTACAAAGGCATGCATTTTGATTATTATTCCATAGCAACATAATTGGAACACCTATTTTAAATCTCTGATCATAATTTGGAATTTCATTGAACTTTAAAGAGTTAAAAAATTCAGTAGGGTACAGAACATCCTCAAAAATAGTATTGGCTGATGTTTTGGCTATTGTATGAGTGCTGAAAAAAAACTTGTTCTTTTTTTTTGATGAAACAAAAAAAACTTGTTTTTTTTTTTTTTTCCCATCAAAAAACTTGTTCTTCAACCGGTACTAAAGATAGCAAATGCATATTTATCTTATCTAGTATGTCATTTGTAGGAGTAATAATAACTCATTCTTTTAGATATTCAGTGTCATTATAATTTTGCTTGAAATTTACATAAATTTTTAAAGCAATAATTTCTATATAATCACCATTAGCTTGCAAAAGAAAATTATCTGGAACTTCTATCTCACTTGCTTCATCTTCATTATCCTGAAATTTTAATGCTGGTATTTTTCCATCACCGACATCCAAAATCCATTTGTTGAAGTTGATAATTTTTTTCCTGTATTCCTGTACTTTTCATCCATGATTTTACTAAATAATTGCATATTTTTTTTAAAACTATAAATCCTGCAATATTTTGCTAAATATGACTGACTTATTAATGCATCAATTATCTCAGCTCTGCTGCCACCGATAACTACTAGAAGAATATGTCTAAAATCTCCACCAAGTAACACTATTTTACTTCCAAATGACTTTTTCTCAGTATCCAAATTATTTATTCCTAAAATATCTATCAAAGTTATATCAAGTGCTTCAAAATTATTTTTATGATTCATCGGAGCCTCATCCCAAACTATTAAACTTATAATTTTGATCGGTTTTGCAAGTTAAGTCCTCTTTTTTATTTCATATGTTGAATGATCATCAACCTCTTAAAAGCAATAGTGATGCAATGCCCAGAGATGCAACTGTCAAAACAATCTTTGCTTCAGAATGAATTTTTAGAATAATTGTTTGCCAAAAATAGATCTTTCCCATCCCTCCATAACCATATACGAAAAATACATCGCGGGCATTACTCTCCATAGTATTTAATACAATATTATAAATAATTTTTCGTTCTTCATTTAAACCTTTAAATAATCTTAAATATTTTATTTGCATTTAACAGACATCATAATCAATTCCTCCACCAATAACACTTCTTCAACGATAGTTCTATTTGGCATCGGTAAATTATAATCTGAAAATTAATAATAAATTTGTTGAATAACTTTTCTAATTCAAAAAGAATATGATTTTTCAGGTGGTATCTGGGAATATGCAAATTAGATATTTTTAAAATATTTTTTAATTTGCAAAGTATATATATATATATATATATATCCATAAAAAGTTGTCAGTGATCTCCTAACAATCTAGTTAGGCCAGCTATTTCATAATAAATAATCAAGATAACAAATAATTAGCTCAATTCAGATGATGTTGCCCAACATAAAGCTTCATTGAATGAATCATGCCATTCTCTATCATCTCCCAAGAATCCAAGGGTATTGCATATAGATTGAAAAGTTGGGCGTACAATACTGATGTGGCACCTTCGCTGACGTGGAACCCATTGACGGCCATGCTGGCCAGAGATCCACCACCTAGACATGGCGGCCCGATGAGGAGCCAAGGCGAGCCCTCCTGTTGAGGTCAGCTCCCAGCCGGGGTCGGGCTTATTGGGCAAGCCTCATCGTTTGAGGCCAGCTCCCGGTCGGGGTCGCGCTCATGTTGCCAAGGTGAGCCCTCCTGCCGAGATCAACTCCCAGCCAGGGTCGTGCTCATTGGACAAGCCCCCTTATCTGAGGCTAGCTCCCAGTCGGGGTCGTGCTCAGGCTGCCAAGGCAAGCCCTCCTACCGAGGTCAGCTCCCAGCCGGGGTCGTGCTTATTGGGTGAGCCCCCCGTCTGAGATCAGCTCCCAGCCGGGGTCGTGCTCATGCTACCAAGGCGAGACCTCCTGTCGATATCAGCTCCCAGCCGAGATCGTGCTCATCGGGCGAGCCCACCATCTGAAGCCAGCTCCCAGCCAAGGTCGCGCTCATGCTACCAAGATGAGCCCTCTTACCGAGATCAGCTCCTAGCTGAGGTCGTGCTCATTGGGCAAGGCCCCCCATCTGAGGCCAGCTCTCGACAGGGATCGTGCTCATGCTGCCAAGGGTAGGCCTCCCAAAGGGAGGTCTCTCCCTGCCATGCGAAGGCCAGAATTCTCGCCAGCAACAAAGGAGGGAAAGATCAATAGAAATTCAAACCACAGCGCGGGGGTCCCCGTCCACCTGCAACTTTAGAAAGGTGGCTCACATCCCGCCATTAATTCAAGTTCTGCAATGCATTGTCCGCGTACTCTACGCAAAGAGTGCTCCTTCAGGGGCATCTAGGTCCCGGATCCTATAATGCACCGCCACATTGACAACCGTGAGACCAGGAGCATCAACTCTCGCAACACGAAGCCTGAACCTTCTCCAAGAGCAGTATTCAATTAAGACCCCAAGGCCCTGCAATGCTTGAACAGTCTCTCCAAGAATAAAAACTCTCCACCATGGCACGGGGCTCAGCGGCACGATGCTTGCCCCTCACACGGAGAACTTTACTACCAGAAGGGACAGGACCTGTGCCACGCTGGCATGCACCCCCAAAAGGAAGGGTCTCCTCCTAAGGACCGGTCCGATAAAAAGGAAGCCACAGGTAACAGTAAGCCCCTCCCAGAGGGGGTGCACGAAAAGAGATACCAGGACAAAGCCCCCGGACTAGCCCCCGATGGAGGGACCCGTCTGATATGTCGGAGCTACAGGCCACGACGATCTTGGCGGTAACAGATTGGCATGCCAGGTAAGGGGCAAAAGAGCAGGAGTAAAGAGCCCCGGCCACTCGCCATCAACAGCCAGCCCATCGAGAAGCCTGCAAGGATGATATCCTGGGGGTAGGGAAAACCCTGAAGAGGGCTAGGGGAGGAGGTGACACCCCCAACAACAGTCAGAGTCCCATCTCAGGAAGGATCTCCGAGGATTTTCATGCCTATCTAGGCATCCATCGCTGCTCCCCTTCGGTAGCCCACCCTCGGATCAATGGGGAGGCCGAGGCGACTAGTCGGGCCACCCAACCAAGGATCCACATGGGGCTGGATAAAATAAGAGCCGGGGGCTGACCCTGGGGGGCAGCTTGCTAGTAAAGAATAACGCGCTACTGCAACTCCCGTGAAGAACCTCGACGAGGGGGTCGAGGCCCAACCAGGTGGACCCTACTACCTCACTGGCCCTCGGCGCCTCTCGATGCTCACAAACCTGGAACACGAGCAATTTAAAAAGGGCACTACTGGTGATGTAAGATTTCTTCTTAGTTATTTAGGTCCCTTTTTCGTGCAACTTTGTCTTTCACCCGTGCAGGAACATCTCCGTCCAACTAAAGGTCTGACAGACCAAGCCGAGAAACTTATGAAGCCCTGCACTCTCAAGCCGGGCCCCTCATCAGGCCCGCACTCCTCGCCATGCTCACAATCCGGAGGTGGCGACAGGGCAACCCGCCATCTACCGCTTGACTCACAGTTCGGCACTCTCAAGCCGGGCCCCCCATTAGGCCCGCACTCCTCGCCGTACTCATAGTCCAGAGGTGGCGGCAGGGCAACCCGCCATCTACCACTTGACTTACAGTTCGGCACTCTCAAGCCGGGCCCCCCATCAGGCCCGCACTCCTCGCCGTGCTTGTTGAATCCGTTATTGATTTTGATGATTAACAAAATACTTAAGTATAATTGAGTATTAACAATTTGGTAAAGTATGTTTTTATTAAGAAAAATGTACTCATCAAGTTAGTCAAATTGAATTGTTTGTCAAATGATTGAAGAAGCCCTTTCTATGGATGAAACATCAATGTTTAATAGACTTAAATATTTAAGATTTTCTTGAAAGAAATTAAAGAGTTCAGTTGAAAAAGGATTCAGCAGAGTTTCAGTCATTTTTTAAGATGTTTCAGCAAGTATCGACTCACGGTTCAAGTGTCGACTCATGATAGTGCAAGCGTCGACTCATGACAGTGCAAGTGTCAACTCAATCCAGCACGTAAAAAGAAGTTTCAGATGGCATGCTTGAAGTATCGACTCATGCCATTCAAGTATCGACTCATGCCATTCAAGTGTCGACTCAAGGTGTCGACTCAAGGATCGACTCAAAGTCTGAGATAAGTTTTTTACAGAATATGCTGAAATTCAAGACTTACCTTAAGTGTCGACTCACCAGATGAAGTATCGACTCATCTGAGATTTCCAGAGAGCCTCAAAGCTAAATTTTGAACTAAGTATCGACTCATAGGACTGAAGTGTCGATACTTGGAGTTCTTGGAACAGTAACGATTAGTTTTTTTCAAATGCAGAACTCGTCCCTTTCACCCCCAACGGCTAGTTTCTCGTGTCTAATGGTCATAAACCAACTTTTAGGCCTTGGGATGGTATTTAAGTGAATTAAATTCAAAAAGAAACAATAAGACATGAAGAAACAACAAGAAAAAAGGAAGAAAAGAAAGCTCATTCACATACACATCCATTGAGAGCAACTACTTCCAAGCTAAATAAGCCTTCAAGCATTCAAAGCAATCAAAAGCATTCAAGTCCAACCTTTTGAGCATTGATTGAGGCTTCATCAAATTGAAGACAAGCATCTTCATCGAACTTCAAAGAGATAAATGTTTTTATTAGAAAGCTTTTCTTGTATTCTTTACTTCATTTCATACTTTGTTGTATCAAGATTTTTGGTGAGCCTAAGAACAAAACCAAGGAGATTTTTGGTTAGCCTAGTTGAAAACCATGGATGTTTTTGGTTAGCCTTTGAAAACCAAGAGATTTCTGTTGGTGAGCCTTGTGAAAACCAAAAGGGATTTTGATTAGTGAGCCCAAAAAATAAATCGGCTATAATCGTGAGTGATTATACTGAATTCCCGAGTGGATTTTGGAGAGTAGACGTAGGTGCATTTGAAAGCACCAAACCACTATACTTTGTGTTTGTGATTGATTGCTTCTTTCTTCTTGCTCTTATTTTCATTGTAATTTAAATTTTCTCTGCATACTCTTTAAGAGCACACAACACTTTCATCTCACTAGCATTTGTATTGATTATTGAATTGGCATACTTACTTGAAAATAGTTTTAGAAACCCAATTCACCCCCCTCTTGGATTGCTTACTGGGCAACAAGTGGTATCAAAGCCACGTTCTTAGTATATGTTGCCGTTCTCGTCGCCGCGCCCGTGCCGCGGATCAGCTGACCCTTCCTGACTACCTGGCGAGGGAGCCTCCCTTCCCGCGGGGAACCTGCAAAAAAGGGGTTAGAAGACCCTGGCCGGGGATCCCGGCGAGGGAGCTCCGACGGTCAAGTCAGTAGACGACGAGAAGGAACATACTCTCCCACCCGGGCCCTCGAGAGGGTCCCAGATTTAGAGAGTTAATTGGTGAAGGAAGCGCTCTGGGGACCGGAATTTCGACTGGGCTTGCTTGCCGAACTCACGTCCAGTGTTCCCCTCTCGGGATCTCTGGTTTCTCTCTCGACGCAAGGCCTTGTGCCGGTGCTCCTCCCTTGTCTCCAGGCTAATTGGCTTACCTTGTAGTCCCCAGATTCTTCCCTCTTTATCTCCCTCCATCGTGCGCTTGTCCTTTTCCTCCTCGGAAACTCCCCTCCCCTGTTTTCCTTCCTTTTCCCTTTTTGGTGAAGGAGGCCAGGCGGCTTTCCGACCTCGTCCGCCGGGCCCAGCAGGGAAAAGGCAAAGACAGGAGAGAAAAAGAGGGAGGGCGGCGCTGGCAGAGCGGCCGGTCGTCAGGCCTCGGGCTCTGTGAGAGCGCTCCCTTCCTCGAGCGTGGGCGCCATCCGTTTATGGGGCCTGTTCTGTCAGGATCGGGTCTCTCGGCTGCGGGACCTGCCGGGCCGATGCAAGTGACGTTCCGCGTGCCGCCGCCCTCCGTACGGGACGCCGTCTGGGGTCTGTACGGCCCGAGGGGTGGTCTCGGGACCCGTCTCTCTCCCCGGGGGCCTCTCCGTACGAGCGGTCTGACCTCGGCTGAGCTGGACCCGTCTCCGGGGGCCAACTGGCGAGAGGCAAGGGATCGGTCGACCTCGGCTAAGGTGGACCCATCCTGGGTGGACACCTGGCGAGGTGGCAGGAGGTCGCCTGGCTTCGGCCGAGGTGGGCCCGTCTTCGGGTGGCCACCTGGCGAAAGGCGAAGGATCGGCCGACCTCGGCTCAGGTGGACCCCTCCTGGACGGACACCTGGCGAGGCGGCAGGGGGTCGCCTGGCTTCGGCCGAGGTGGGCCCGTCTCCGGGTGGCCACCTGGCGAAAGGCGAAGGATCGGCCGACCTCGGCTCAGGTGGACCCCTCCTGGGCGGACACCTGGCGAGGCGGCAGGGGGTCGCCTGGCTTCGGCCGAGGTGGGCCCGTCTCCGGGTGGCCACCTAGCGAAAGGCGAAGGACCGGCCGACCTCGGCTCAGGTGGACCCCTCCTGGGTGGACACCTGGCGAGGCGGCAGGGGGCCGCCCGACTTCGGCCGACCTCACTCGGTCGGAACCCTCCGGGCCCGGGCGCCGATGAAGTGGTAGAGGAACTCCGGGCCGAGCTTGACCTCAGCGAGGGCGGTTTGCTTCAGACAGTCGTAGGGTGGTGCGGTCTTTGCCGCTCCTAGCTTTGTGGACGTGGCGCAAAATCCGGCGGGGAAACTTACACGTGGCTTGCTCTCATTCGGCGATACCTGAGCCTGTCCACGTCACTGTCACGGCTGTAACAGATACCTGAGCCTGCTTCTTGGAGGCGGGCTGCTCCATGTCCAGGATGGCCTGGACCTTCTCCGGGTTGGCCTCGATTCCTCTTTGGGTCACCATAAACCCCAGGAACTTCCCGGCGGAGATGCCGAAGGCACACTTCGCCGGGTTGAGTTTCATCTGATGGCGCCGGAGGTTGCCGAATGTTTCCGTCAGGTCAGCCACGTGGTCCGAATCGAGTTTGCTCATTACCAGCATGTCGTCCACGTACACCTGCATGTTGCGGCCTATCTGGTCTTTGAAGACTTTATTGACCAGACGTTGGTACGTCGCCCCCGCGTTCTTGAGGCCGAAGGGCATCATCCTGTAGCAGAAAGTCCCGCGGTCAGTTATGAAGGCAGTGCGCTCTTCGTCCTCCGGGTTCATCCGGATCTGGTTGCATCCGGAGAAGGCGTCCGTGAATGACAGGAGGCGATGCCCCGATATGGTGTCGACCAGCTGGTCGATCTTCGGCAGAGGGAAGCTATCCTTCGGGCAGGCTCGGTTGAGGTCGGTGTAGTCCACACAGATCCTCCACTTACCACTACTCTTCTTTACCATGACCACGTTTGCTAGCCAGCTGGGGTATTGGACTTCTCGGACAAAACCGGCGGCGAGGAGCTTTTCTACCTCCTCGTTGATCGCCTTCTGCCTTTCCATGGCGAAGCTTCTCTTCTTCTGGCGGACCGGGCGGCAACTTGGGTCCACGTTCAGGCTATGCATGATGATCTCGGGCGGGATGCCCGGCATGTCGGCCGCTGACCAGGCGAACACGTCAGCGTTGGCTCGGAGGAACTCCAGCAGGCGGGTTCGCTCTTCCTCGGGGAGCTGGGCCCCGACTTGCACCGTCTTCATGGGGTCCGAACTGAGGGGGAAAGTTAGCAGGCGCTCTACGGGCCCTCCCCTGGGTTCCTTCTCTCTCAGATCGAGATCTTCAATATCGTGGGCGAGCTCTGCACTCATGGTGCCTGGGACCGTCTGGAGGCAGAGCGGAACCGGTTGGATCGTCCCCTTCATTTCCCCGGGCCCGGAAGGCGTGGGGAACTGCACCAACAGCCTCCTCGTGGAGATGGTGGCGTCCAGTTGGTTGAGCCCGAGATGCCCGAGAATGGCGTTGTAAGGTGAAGGGAGCTTGACGACAGTTAATGTTATCATGACGGTCGCCTGCCGGGGCGGGGATCCGGCGGTGACCGGGAGAGTGATCTCTCCTTCGACCCCCACGGAGTCTCCTGTAAAACCTACCAGCGGGATGTGTACTAGTTTCAGCCGATCGGGAGATAAGTTCATTCGAGAGAAAGCATCGTAAAAAAGTACGTCGGCCGAGCTTCCACTATCCACCATGATTCGATGTACAGGATGCTTCGCGATGGTCATCTCGACCACCACGGCATCGTTGTTTACATTGTCATTGATTTCCCCTCCCTCGGGAGGGATTACACTCTCCGGAACTTCCCGGGCTCTCTTCATTGCTCGGCCGGGCCCGCGCGAGATCATGCCCACGGGCTTCTCCGTTGGGCGGTTGTCGATCACCGGGACAGGCGGTAGGGCCGCGAGCGGCTGCCCTTCAGAGGGGGCCTCGTTCTTGACGAACTTCCGGAGGTAACCCCTGCTGATCAGCTCCTCAATTTCCCGCTTCAGATGGCGACACTCCTCCGTGTCGTGCCCGTGTTCGCGATGGAACTGGCAGTACTTCGATTTGTCTCGGGCGGCTCTCGGGTTCTGAGGAGGAGGTCTGCGGAGGTAGCGCTCGCCCTTGATTTCCATGAGGATCTTCGTTCGAGGTGCGAGGAGAGGGGTGTACCTCCGCTCTGGAGTGGCTTCGCCTCTCGGCTTTGGATTTGGGCGGAGCTCGGCAGATGGCCCGGGCCTCCGAGCTCCCGGGATGTCCCTCGGGAGCGGCTTCTTTGGAGTCTTCCCGTCCAGCTCTCGACGGGTGCGGTCGGCCTCCTCCGCTCGGATGTACTTGTGGGCGCGGAGGAGGAGCTCAGAATACGTCCTGGGCGGCTTCTTGTCCAGGGAATAGGTTAGGCGGGACGTCTTGAGTCCGCGCTTCAAGGCCAGCATGGCGACGGGCTCGTCCAAGCTGTAGATCTCCAGTGCTGCGGTCTTGAACCGGGTGATGTAGTCCCGGAGCAGCTCCTGGTCCTGCTGGCGGATGGAGAAGAGGCTGTCCACCTCTCTTGGCACCTTTCGACAGGCGTCGAAGTGCGCCACGAACTTTCCTTCCAACTGCTGGAAGGAGCAAATGGATCCGGGCTCGAGACGGGTGAACCAGACTCGAGCAGCCTTCCGAAGGGTCACAGGGAAGGCGATGCACAGGAGGGCGTCGGTGGCGCCCTGGACCCTCATGAGAGCTTTATAGCTCTCCAAATGGTCCAGGGGGTCGGTGGTCCCGTCGTAGGGGTCCACCTGCGGCATGCGGAACCGTTTCGGGATCGGTTCCGCCTGGATTTCTTCAGAGAAGGGGGGGCGGGAGTCATAGCCCGCCGGGCCAGCCGACGAGTTCTGCAGGTCGGCGAACCGTCGGGCGAACTCCGCCAACTTGCGCGCATGCTCTTCTGGGCGCCTCTCGGCCTGGCGCCTGATGGCCTCGTCGGTGGAGTCTTCCACCGAGACTGCAGGTGGAGGGGGCGCCGATCGGTCTCGGCGCGAGGTCTGGCCCCGGCGTCGCTTGCTGCGATGCGCCGTTTCGGCCCCATCGGCCGGGGATCGACTCTCGTGATCCTCCGAACCGGAATAGTTTCTCTTCGCGGGAGCTTGGTGGCTCCCCCGAGGGTTGGAGATAGCCCGCGGATGGGACGGCCTGCCTTGGATTGAGCGCAGGCTCCCATGCTGCCCCACGGCTCGGGCCGCGGGAGTCCCTGGCTGAGGCTGAGTGGCCAGGGACCGCTGCTGATGCTGAAGCTGTCGGACCGCTGAGGTCAAGGTCTGCAGCTGCTGGACGATGGCCGCAAGGGATCCGTCCACCGGGGCAGGCTGCTGCGAAAGAGGAGGAGGAGCCGGAAGCTCCCGTTCGGGGGTGTGGCCCCCTGGAGGGGAGTGGGCTTCTCCCACATGGCTGGTGGACGCCTCGCGACCACGAGTGACCACCATTGCTGGAGAGCGCGACACCTGCAGAAAGCTGGTTCCCACTAGGGGTTAGTGTCCTGCCCCCCTTCCTGGCGCGCCAATATGTTGCCGTTCTCGTCGCCGCGCCCGTGCCGCGGATCAGCTGACCCTTCCTGACTGCCTGGCGAGGGAGCCTCCCTTCCCGCGGGGAACCTGCAAAAAAGGGGTTAAAAGACCCTGGCCGGGGATCCCGGCGAGGGAGCTCCGACGGTCAAGTCAGTAGACGACGAGAAGGAACAGACTCTCCCACCCGGGCCCTCGAGAGGGTCCCAGATTTAGAGAGTTAATTGGTGAAGGAAGCGCTCTGGGGACCGGAATTTCGGCTGGGCTTGCTTGCCGAACTCACGCCCAGTGTTCCCCTCTCGGGATCTCTGGTTTCTCTCTCGACGCAAGGCCTTGTGCCGGTGCTCCTCCCTTGTCCCCAGGCTAATTGGCTTACCTTGTAGTCCCCAGATTCTTCCCTCTTTATCTCCCTCCATCGTGCGCTTGTCCTTTTCCTCCTCGGAAACTCCCCTCCCCTGTTTTCCTTCCTTTTCCCTTTTTGGTGAAGGAGGCCAGGCGGCTTTCCGACCTCGTCCGCCGGGCCCAGCAGGGAAAAGGCAAAGACAGGAGAGAAAAAGAGGGAGGGCGGCGCTGGCAGAGCGGCCGGTCGTCAGGCCTCGGGCTCTGTGAGAGCGCTCCCTTCCCCGAGCGTGGGCGCCATCCGTTTATGGGGCCTGTTCTGTCAGGATCGGGTCTCTCGGCTGCGGGACCTGCCGGGCCGATGCAAGTGACGTTCCGCGTGCCGCCGCCCTCCGTACGGGACACCGTCTGGGGTCTGCACGGCCCGAGGGGTGGTCTCGGGACCCGTCTCTCTCCCCGGGGGCCTCTCCGTACGAGCGGTCTGACCTCGGCTGAGCTGGACCCGTCTCCGGGGGCCAACTGGCGAGAGGCAAGGGATCGGTCGACCTCGGCTCAGGTGGACCCATCCTGGGTGGACACCTGGCGAGGTGGCAGGAGGTCACCTGGCTTCGACCGAGGTGGGCCCGTCTCCAGGTGGCCACCTGGCGAAAGGCGAAGGATCGGCCGACCTCGGCTCAGGTGGACCCCTCCTGGGCGGACACCTGGCGAGGCGGCAGGGGGTCGCCTGGCTTCGACCGAGGTGGGCCCTTCTCCGGGTGGCCACCTGGCGAAAGGCGAAGGATCGGCCGACCTCGGCTCAGGTGGACCCCTCCTAGGCGGACACCTAGCGAGGCGGCAGGGGGTCGCCTGGCTTCGGCCGAGGTGGGCCCGTCTCCGGGTGGCCACCTGGCGAAAGGCGAAGGACCGGCCGACCTCGGCTCAGGTGGACCCCTCCTGGGTGGACACCTGGCGAGGCGGCAGGGGGCCGCCCGACTTCGGCCGACCTCGCTCGGTCAGAACCCTCCGGGCCCGGGCGCCGATGAAGTGGTAGAGGAACTCCGGGCCGAGCTTGACCTCGGCGAGGGCGGTTTGCTTCAGACAGTCGTAGGGTGGTGCGGTCTTTGCCGCTCCTAGCTTTGTGGACGTGGCGCAAAATCCGGCGGGGAAACTTACACGTGGCTTGCTCTCATTCGGCGATACCTGAGCCTGTCCACGTCACTGTCACGGCTGTAACAGTATATAAGTCTAACCGCCTTGAGTAAAGATCTATGGCAGCCCCTCTTGGTACTAGTGTAGCTGAGGGACAAGCCTCAAATAGACCACCTTATTTTAATGGCACTAACTATACATATTGGAAAACTAGAATGAGAATTTACATGCATTTTATAGATTATAATTTATGGAAAGTGGTGGATAAAAGTTCTCATATTCCTTCGGTTGTGGTTAATGGTGTTTCCATCCCAAAGCTTTTAGAGGATTAGGATGAAAATGATATTAAACAATCCGAGATCAATACAAAAGCAATGAATCTCCTTTATTGTGCATTGGATCATAGTGAATTCAATAGGATTTTCACATGCACCTCAGCTAAAGAAATATGGGACACACTTGAGGTTACTCATGAGAGTACTGATCAAGTAAAAAATACTAAGGTTAACATGCTTGTGCGTACTTATGAGATGTTTCGCATGGAACCTAATGAATCAATTACTGATATGTACACTAGGTTCACAAATATTGTAAATGGCATGAGAAGTCTTGGTAAAATTATGTCTAATGCCGATCTTATTAACAAAATTCTTAGGTCTCTACCAACATCTTAGGATTCAAAAGTGACCGCCATACAAGAAGCCAAAGATGTTGAGAAACTTCCATTGGAGCAGCTAGTAGGTTCACTCATGACTTATGAGTTGAACCGAAGCAAAAAGTAATGGATATAGACAAGAAGAAGAAGAAGAAGACTATAGCTTTCAAGTCCACAATACAAGAAGAGTCTTCAAATGAAGAATTAGAAGAAGAAGAAGAGAATGAGGGTGATGAAGCACTATTAGCAAAAAAATTTAGAAAATTCATGAGAAGAAAGAAATTCCCTTACAAGAAAAAGTTCCAACCAAGTAAGGAAAAGGAAAAAGAAAAGGAGAAAAAAAAAGAACAAGAAGAAGGAGGTACCTATTTGCTTCGAATGCAAGAAGCCTGGACATTACAAGTATGACTGCCCTCTCCTAAAGAAATTAAGGAAGAAGCTTAGAAAGAATGTAATGATGGTGACTTAGAGTGACAGTGAGGACTCTAGCTCAGATGAAGAACAAACTGAAGTCGCAAATCTTTGCTTCATGGTACAACATGAAGAAGAGGTGTATCTTGCAACCAAAGAAAAGAAAAGACTGTGGTATCTCGATAGTGGTTGCTCAGGATACATAACAGGAGATGTGAAGCAATTCACCTCTCTTGAGGCACTAAATAGAGAGAGTGTAACCTTTGGTAATAATCATAAAGGAAAGATTATTGGTATCGGTAAGGTTCACATCTCTCCTACGTGGATTGATAATGTTCTTTTAGTTGAAGGTTTGAAACATAATCTGCTTAGTATTAGCCAATTTTGTGATAAAGGTTTTCAAGTTATTTTTGAATCATCTCTTTACATGATTGCTAGTATTGATAATATCGAAGTGAAATTTATTGGAAAAAGGCGTGGTAACATCTATCTAGTTGATTTGGATAATATAAATTTATCTAATGGTGAAGCCTAGTTGCAATGAATTCCACTATTAATGAGACTAGTTGGCTGTAGCATCATAGATTAGGTCATGCAAGCATGTATTTATTATCAAAATTATGCAAAAAGGATTTAGTAAGAGATTTGCCAAAACTTAGTTTTGAGAAAGACAAAATTTATGAAGCATGTCAATTTGGAAAACAAGAAAAAAATCTTTCAAACCTAAAGATTTTGTTTCAACTTCTAGGCCATTAGAACTATTCCATATGGATATTTTTGGACCAACTAGGATAATTAGCCTAGGAGGCAAGATATATGGATTAGTTATAGTGGATGACTTTTCTCGATTTACATGGGTTCTATTTTTAACTTACAAAGATGAATCATTTTCAGCTTTTCTAAAGTTTTATCGAAAAGTTTTCAATGTAAAAGGTATTTCAGTTATTTGTATTCGTAGTGACCATGGTTCTGAATTTGAAAATCAAGATTTTGAAAATTTTTGTAATGAATAAGGAATAGAACATAATTTTTCTACACCTAGGATACCTCAACAAAATAGGATAGTAGAAAGAAAAAATCATACTTTAGAAGAAATAGCATGTACAATACTTTATGAAAATGATTTGTCAAGATATTTTTGGACTGAAACAGTAAATATCGCATGCTATATTTTAAACCGTATTTTAATTCGACTGATTTTAAAAAAAAAACTCCATATGAGCTTTAGAAACAAAGAAAATCTACCTTGAAATATTCTCGAGTTTTCGGTTATCGATGCTTTATTATGAATAATGGTAAACATAATTTAGAAAAATTTGATGCCAAGTTTGATGAAGGTATCTTCTTAGAATACTTTACATCAAGCAGGGCATGCAGAGTTTTTAATAAGAGAACTTTAGTAGTAGAGGAATATGTAAATGTAGTATTTGAAGAATTTGCTAAAAATTTTCTAGAAAAGAGGATACTTCTGATACATGTGCAGGTGATAAAGAACTAAAGAAGCTTATTCTGCATAATCAACTCTTTCGAGAGAATGAAGAAGATCAAGACAAGAATGAAAGAGAAGAAGTCATACAACCCACACCAAAACATCCGAATCTATCCAAAGAGTGGAGGTATGCTCATGGACATCCTAAGGGTTAATCCTAGGTGATCCATCAAAAGGGGTAAGAACAAGATCTTCATTTAGAAATGAATATGACTATATTGCTTTTGTTTCTCAAATTGAACCAAAATGTATTGAAAAAGCTAAAAAAGATCCTAATTGGATTAATGCAATGCAAGATGAACTAAATCAATTGAAAAGAAATAATGTTTGGACTTTAGTTGAAAGACCATCTAATATTTTAATTATTAACACAAAATAGATTTTCAAAAATAAACTTGATAAAAATAATATTGTTACTAGAAATAAAGGTAGGATAGTTGCCAAATGCTACAATCAGGAGAAAAGGATTATTTTTGATGAAATCTTTGCTCCTATTACTAGATTTGAGACAATTAGGCTATTATTATCATTTGCATGTTTCATGAACTTCAAATTATTTCAAATGGATATCAAAAATGCTTTTCTAAATGATTTTATTGAAGAAAAAGTGTTTGTTGAACAACCACCTGGTTTTAAAAATCATGCACATCCTGATCATGTTTTCAAACTACAAAAGATACTCTATGGTTTAAAGTAAGCACCCTGAGCATGGTATGAAAGGCTGAGTAAATTTTTGATTAAAAATGATTTTTCTGGAAGCCATGTTGATACTACATTATTTCTAAAAAGAAAAAATGATGATCTATTAGTAGTACAAATCTATGTTAATGACATTATATTCGGTGCTACTAATGAAATTCTTTGCCAAGAGTTTGCCAAGCTTATACAGGATGAGTTCGAGATGAGCATGATGGGAGAGCTTAATTTCTTCCTCGGACTCCAAATCAAGCAAACCAAAGATGGGATCTTCATCAACCAAGCTAAGTATACAAGAGAAATCTTAAAAAAGTTTGGGATGGAGACTACCAAGATAATAGGTACACCTATGGGCCCCTCTTGTAAACTTGATAAAGATGAGCATGATAAATCATTGATCAGAAATTATACAGAGGAATGATTGGCTCTTTATTATATTTGACTGCTAGTAGATCAGATATCATGTTTAGTGTTTATATATGTGATAGATATCAGTCTGATCCTAAAAAATCTCATTTATTACTGTTAAATGCATATTTAGATATCTATCAGTACAATTGATATTGGTTTGTGGTATTCTAGATATTCATCTATTGATTTAATTGGTTGTTCAGATGCTGACTTTGCTGGATGTAAATTCGATAAAAGAAGCACAAGTGAAACTTGCTAATTTTTTGAAGTTAACTTAATCTCTTGGTTTAGTAAGAAACAAACTTTAGTTGCACTATCCACAGCTGAGGCTAAGTATATTGCAGTAAGAAGTTGTTGTGCTCAAATCTTGTGAATTAAGCAACAACTTGAAGATTTTGGAATTAAACTAACTAAGACACCCATAAAATGTGATAACACTAGTGCTATAAATTTAACTAAAAATCCTATTCGGTACTCTAGAAGTAAACACATTGAAATTAGGCATCATTTTATTAGAAATCATGTTGAAAATAATAATATTTTGCTTGAATTTGTTTGTTCTAAAATGCAACTAGCTGACATATTGACTAAATCTCTTCAAGAGGATCGGTTCTGTATGATTAGAAGAGAATTAGGGGTCATCAACCCTTTTGATTGAAATTTGTATCTCTTCACAATCTTTGACTGCTGATTGATCAAAATTGCTTATAAATCATGTTTAATCTCTCTAAATTCATTAAAATCCTGTTCTATTTTGATCAATGGTCCTTTTCCCATTTTTTCTCGATTTTGAATCGAAGTGTCGACACTTAGAAGTGTCGACACTTGACCCTATATCATGAGACGACACTTGAACGACGACTAATTGAGTTAAAATAGGGAAAACAAAGTGTTTTCTTCAATTTTTTCATTCCAATTCGAGCCAACTCATCCCCACACAGTGCTCCATCGTCTCCTTCCCTCCAAATTTCAGTTCTATTCACTCAATTCTTCGTTTGGGATAGGTACATTTCAGTTTTCTACTATTCTTCATCCCATTTTCAAATTTCTTCACCATAGAAACCCTAGTTTCTCCCCTTTCTTGCCTTCTTTGCTTGTTTCCTTGGAATGGGACCTAGAAAACAAGTTGTCCAGCATCCTAGACCTTCCATTTAGGAGGAAGAGAGAAGAACAAAGGCCAGGCATGATGATAGAGTAGCAGATGAGCCTGATGTTCCTACCAGACCTCCTGTTTCTGCAGCAAATAGGATGGGATCGAAGATCATCATCGGTGGCCATCGAGTGGACTTCGATTTCCTAGACCAGCAGCACTTTTAGATTGGCCAGTGGCTGAGGGATGTAGGTTTAGCACCTTTCTGCTCATTATCAAAGAAATTCTACCCAAAATTGATTAGAAAGTTCCACGGATCACTTGACCGAGATAGTGATGGCTGGATAGCATAGGTCCGTGGCAGAGATATCCCCGTATCTACAGAGATTCTGAGCCAAGTATGGGACATTCCTATGAGAGGATCAGTTATGGATGCTTTAGTGGACAGGATCAGTAGACTCTGATACATTTTTGAGATGGACGATCTTCCTGAGGGAGCCACTGTAGTTGCTTCGAGACTGACACCTGAGATGAGGTTACTGCACCATATTGTAGCCCGGATTCTTCTGTTGAAGACTGGATGATTTGACTTCATCACAGAGTGCGAGCTCTTGGTCATGGTGTATCTTATACAGCGCACTCCAGTATGCCTCCCAGTGTTTATGGTACATCAGTTGACAGAGGCATCGATCAGCCAGAGACTGTGTTTGCCCTACGGAATGGGATTGACTTTGCTCTTTAAAGCTTATGGAGTTGTCGTAGACGATGAGCCTTATAGATAGCTACTACACACAGACATCTATGACATCAGATCTCTTCATAGGATGGGGTACCATCTAGTCAGAGGCTAGTGGAGATAGCGTATATCTGGTCAGGCAACTGACGGAGATGATGAGGTGGCAGAGGAGGAGCGTATCTTTTCTTGTGAGGCAGGGCCATCTGAGCTACATAGAGAGACTTCTGAGGCACAGCCCGAGCCTACGGCACAACCAGAGCCTACTCCTCAGCCTGAGCTAGCCACTCCTACACAGACAAATATCCTTGGTGCTACTGACAGTTTAGAGGATTGGGTCGCTCACATAGAGACTGAAATCATGATTATTCATCAGCGAGTCGATAGGATGCATATGGAGATGAGGGAGAGCCATCGAGGATTGAGTGATGACATCTCTGCTATTTTATCTGCATTAGCTAGACCTTCATCAGGCAGAGCTTGATAGGGAACGGGATCAGGGGTAGGATCGTCGACGAGCTGAGAAGTCACTGAGATTAGGGTACTACTAGTTTTTTTTTTAGAGCATGGTGAAGGAACAATGGAGATGGAAGGCAGAAATCTGGACTCTTATGGACTTTGGAACTCACACTCACGGAGAGATCTCTCACCTCTAGGGCATCTTACCCACCTCACTAATGGAGCCGTTATAGTGAATCTCAAAGGACATGAGGGCAGTAAGAAAGATAGAATCAAGGAAGGGGATAACTAGACATGACCTCATATCATGTCCTGGGGTTGGGCCTCACACCCTCTCCTCATGGAGCAAAAGAAGAGTCACTCTTCTCTAAAAAAAACTTTCATTCATCAATAGCTTCTTTTTACAAAGAGATTAGGGACCTATTTATAACCTTCTAAGCCTCATTTGAAATTCAAATTTTACATGAAAAGAGAGGGAAATGTAGTTACAAATTTGAATTTCAAATTTCATGAAAATGGGGCACCAAATCTGAAAATCTGCATGGGATTTCAAAATGGGGTGCCAAGTGTCTCCATGTGGTTGCCAAGTGTCTCCAAATCTGAAAATCTACATGCATGGGTGCCAAGTATCTCCATGTGGGGACCTTCTTATATGGAGGATAAAATGATCTTCAAGTTTAAATTTATTTATATCGAAATTCATATTGCATTGTGATTCATGCTACTTCGGGATCCGTGCTGCTCTGGGATTCGTGCAGGTCGATGTCTCCATCAGAGCTCCTCCACCTTTAGCTCCATCTAATTCACCTCTAGCACCATTCGCTCCAGGACCTAACATGGCAAATGATCAGTCTGACTCTGCAAAGTTTGATGCGATAGATTTTATGACGGAGCCAGAGCTACAGACAGCAGCAGATGTTCTTAGGAGCCCCATTCCTGATCTTTCCCATTTACATTTTGAGACTCTGATTTTATCCTCTCCTTCCAGATCTGATCCACATCCTTCTTCCATTCCTGCATCTACTCTTATCATTCCATCTTCTAGTACACTAGTTTTACATTCTTCAGCTTTGCATACATCTTCCCTTATCAAAGAACTTGGATTTTATACCCCTAATCTTCACCATCCTGATTCCGGACCTATTTTTGATCCTTCACCCCTTCCTCTTGATATAGTTGCTCCGGTCAGTACTGTTCTTGCTACTGATATTACCTCCACCTCTTCTACACCAGCCAGAGGCAGGACATATATCAAACGCAGAGGATGAGGCCGTCGTGTTGTATCGAGACCTACCCAGACCCGATTCTCTGATCTCTGGCCGATGTGGCCACGATCCCATCTTTCTGTTGATACTGGACCGATTGAGATTGGATCTTCTGATGTGGAGGGTACTTCTTAAGGTAGTCTCTATGTTAGTTAGCTTATATTCCAGCATTACTTGTATGTATCTATGTTTATTTACCATCTTATATCTATGTATAAAAGTTTATATCAATGTATAAACTTCTTACTTCAATGAATGAAATTTTTATATTAATGTTTTGTTTTTGGATATTAACTCTTGTGATTATTGCTCAATTTCTATCATTATCACCCTCTTTAATCCTTTTTTTAATGATGACAAAAAGGGAGAGAGTTATATGAAAAAGAAAAATAATAAGAGTGAGAGAAATAAAAATAAATGAGAATGAGAGAGAAATGGTATATAAAAGAAAAATATGATAATAGCAAAAAAGTGAGCATGAGTGAAAAAGAAATGAGAAATAAGTGAGGGGAGCATTAAGAAGAAAATCTTTTTAAGCAGTATTTTCTTGCAAATTCTTTGAAAATCAGTTTTTTGGATCACCCTTTGAGGGGGAGCTTTTATACTCTTCAATCTCTAGTTAAAAATTTTTTGGTTGAAGCTCAAGTATAGATGATTTCCATATTAATCTCACTCACTATTTCTATGAAATCTGTTTTAACTTTGAAACACATGTTGAGTATCATGGTATGTGCAATTTTAATTCTGATATCTTTTTATGGCTCTAATGCATTGCAAATGAATATTTATCTTTTATATATTACACAAAGTTTTATTTTGTTTAAAAATTTTCTTCTGTGTTATACTTAAAGGTTTTGTTATCATCAAAAAGGGGGTGATTGTTGACTCCGTTATTGATTTTGATGATTAATAAAATACTTAAGTATAATTGAGTACAACAGTTTGCTAAAGTGTGTTTTTATTAAGGAAAAAGTACCCATCAAGTTAGTCAAATTGAATTGCTTGTCAAATGATTGAAGAAACCCTTTTTATGGATGAAACATTAATGTTTAATGGACTTAAGTATCTAAGATTTTCTTGAAAGGAATTAAAGAGTTCAGTTGAAAAAGGATTCAGCAAAGTTTCAGTCATTTTTTAAGAAGTTTTAGCAAGTATCGACTCAAAGTGTCAACTCATAATTCAAGTGTCGACTCATGACAGTGCAAGTGTCAACTCAATTCGGCACGCAGAAAGAAGTTTCAGATGGCATGCTTGAAGTGTCGACTCATGCCATTCAAGTGTCGACTCAAGGTGTCGACTCAAGGATCAACTCAAAGCCTAAGACAAATTTTTTAAAGAACATGCTGAAATTCAAGACTCATCTCAAGTATCGACTCACCAGATGAAGGTCGACTCACTTGAGATTTTTAGAGAGCTTCAAAGCTGAATTTTGAACTAAGTGTCGACTCACAGGATTGAAGTGTTGACACTTGGAGTTCTGGGAACAGTAATGGCTAATTTTTTTCAAATGCAGAACTCGTCCCTTTTCACCCCCAATGGCTAGTTTCTCGTGTCTAACGGTCATAAACTAACTTTTAGGCCTTGGGATGGTATTTAAATGGATTAAATTCAAAAAGAAACAACAATAAACATGAAGAAACAACAAGAAAGAAGAAAGAAGAGAAAAAGGAAGAAAAGAAAGCTCATTCACACACACATTCATTGAGAACAACTACATCCAAGTTAAAGAAGCCTTCAAGCATTCAAAGCAATCAAGAGCATTCAAGTCCAACCTTTTGAGAATTGATTGAGGCTTCATCGAATTGAAGACAAGCATCTTCATCGAACTTCAAAGAGATAACCGCTTTTATTAGAAAGCTTTTCTTGTATTCTTTACTTTATTTCATACTTTGTTATATCAATGTTTTCGTGAGCCTAAGAACAAAACCAAAGAGATTTTTGGTTAGCCTAGTTGAAAATCAATGAGATTTTTGGTTAGCCTTTGAAAACTAAGAGGTTTTTTTTGGTGAGCCATATGAAAACCAAAATAAGTTTTGATTAGTGAGCCCAGAAAACTAATCGACTGTAATTGTGATTGATTATAGTGAATTCCCGAGTGGATCTTGGGGAGTGGACATAGGTGCATTTGAAAGAACCAAACCACTATACTTGCTTTGTTTTTGTGATTGATTGTTTATTTCTATTTGCTCTTACTTTCATTGCAATTTAAATTTTCACTGCATATTCTTTAAGAGCACACAACACTTGCATCTCACTAACATTTGTATTGATTATTGAATTGGCACACTTACTTGCAAATAGTTTTAGAAATCCAATTCACCCCCCCTCTTGGATTGCTTACTAGGCAACAGTGCTCACAGTCTGGAGGTGATGGCAAGGCAACCCGCCATCTACCGCTTGACTCACAGTTCGGCACTCTCAAGCCGGGCCTCCATCAGGCCCACACTCCTTGCCATGCTCACAGTCCGGAGGTAGCGGCAGGGCAATCCGCCATCTACCGCTTGACTCATAATTGGGCACTCTCAAACTGGGCCCCCCATTAGGCCCGCACTCCTCATCGTGCTCACAGTTCAGAGGTGGTGGCAGGGCAACCCACCATCTACCTCTTGACTCACAGTTCAGCACTCTCAAGCCGGGCCCCCCATCAGGCCCGCACTCCTCGTCATGCTCATAGTCCAAAGGTGGCAGCAAGGCAATCCGCCATCTATCGCTTGACTCATAATTCGACACTCTCAAGCCGGGCCCCCCATCAGGCCCGCACTCCTCGCCATGCTCACAGTTTGGAGATGGCGACAGGGCAACCCGCCATCTACCGCTTGACTTACAGTTCGGCACTCTCAAGCCAGGCCCCCCATCAAGTCCGCACTCCTCGTCGTGCTCACAGTCTAGAGGTGGCGGTAGGGCAACCCACCATCTACAGCTTGACTCACAGTTCGGCACTCTCAAGTCGGGCCCCCCATCAGACCCACACTCCCCATCGTGCTCATAGTCTGGAGGTGGCGGCAGGGTAACCTGCCATCTACTACTTGACTCACAGTTTGACACTCTCAAGCCAGGCCCCCATCAGGCCTGCACTCCTTGTCATGCTCACAGCCTGGAGGTGGCAGCTGGATGTCGTTTACCGTGTGACTCATAACTTGGCACATCATTAAGCTCGGCACCCCATAGCCTCATGGCCTTGCTCACAACCCGAAGGTGGCACCTCTATCGCATGACTCATAGCATAGCGAATCGAGAAGCTCGGCACCCCCAGCCTCGCTCATAACCCGGAGGTGGTAGCGGGATGTCGTCTACCACGTGACTCACAGCTTGGCATATCAATAAGCTCGGCACCCCATAGTCTCATGGCCTCGCTCACAGCCCATAGGCGGCACCAAGGTGCAGTCTACCACGTGACTCACAACATGGTGAATTCAAAAGCTTGGCGCCCCGACCTTGCTCATAGCCCGGAGGCGGCAGTGGGATGTCGTCTACCGCGTGACTCATAGCTTGGCACATCAACAAGTTCGGTGCCCCACAGCCTCATGGCCTCACTCACAGCCCGAAGGCAGCACCAAGGTACCATCTACCGTGTGACTCATGCAAGACAAATCGAGAAGCTTGGCGCACCCAGCCTCACTTACATCCCGGAGGCGGCACCAAGGTACCATCTACCGCGTGACTCACAGCATGGCGAATCAAGAAGCTTGGTGCCCCCAGCCTCGCTCACAACCCAGAGGCGACAGCGGGATGCCGTCTACCGCATGACTCATAGCTTGGCACATCAATAAGCTCAGCGCCCCATAGCCTCATGGCCTCGCTCACAGCTCGAAGGCAGCACCAAGGTGTCGTCTACCGTGTGACTTACAGCATGATGAATCGAAAAGCTCGGCACCCCAGCCTCGCTCACAGCCCAGAGGCAGCAGCGGGATGTTGTCTACCGCATGACTCATAGCTTGGCATACCAATAAGCTCGGTGCCCCACAGCCTCATGGCCTCGCTCACAGCCTAGAGGTGGCACCAAGGTGCCGTCTACCACGTGACTCACAACATGGCAAATTGAGAAGCTCGGCACCCCCAGCCTCGCTCACAGCCTAGAGGCGGCAATGGGATGCCATCTACCACATGACTCACAGCTTGGCACATCAATAAGCTCGGCACCCCACAGTCTCATGGCCTTGCTCACAGCCCAGAGGCGGCACCAAGGTGATGTCTACCATGTGACTCACAGCATAACGAATTAAGAAGTTCGGCGCCCCTAGCCTCGCTCACAGCCCAGAAGCGACAGCGGGATGCCATCTACCGTATGACTCACAGCTTGGCACATCAATAAGCTCGATGTCCCATGGCCTCATGGCCTTGCTCACAGCCCAGAGGCGGTACCAAGGTGCCATCTACCGTGTGACTCACATCATTACGAATCAAGAAGCTCGGCACCCCCAACCTCGTTCACAGCCTAGAGGCGGCAGCGGGATGCCATCTACCGCATGACTCACAGCTTGGCACACCAATAAGCTCGGCACCTCACAATCTCATGGCCTCACTCACAGCCCGGAGGTGGCACCAAAGTGCCGTCTACCACGTGACTCATAGCATGGCGAATCGAGAAGCTCGGCGCCCCCAACCTAGCTCATAACTCGGAGGTGGTAGCAGGATACCATCTATCATGTGACTCACAGCTTGGCACACTAATAAGCTCGGTGCCCCATAGCCTCATGACCTCGCTCATAGCCCGGAGTCGGCACCAAGGTGCCATCTATCGTGTGACTCACAGCATGGCAAATCGAGAAGCTCGGTGCCCCCAGCCTCTCTTACAGCCCGGAGGTAGCAGCAAGATGCCGTCTACCGCTCGACTCATAGCTCGGCGACCCAAAGAACTCCAAAAGCCACTTGCACTCAAGCCCGCATGACCCTGAGGTTGGCAGAACAGAGGCAGGAGGCTAGCGGAGTTCCTCGAGCTGGCCTCAGGATTCCAACTTCACCTCGTGATGGCCGAAGCCCTAGGGTGGGCTTACGGCGACCATGAGAGTCTACCTTCCTGCCACAAAGACTCTAAGAAGTAGAAGACAAAGAAGAGTAGAAAACACAAGGCATTCTAGCTGAGGGGAAAGGAAGAGTTGTACTGATTGAAGCATTCCTCACATCTTGAAAGAGCTCCCGATGACCTGGGAAGCCACACAACCGATGCAAGACCAAAAAAAAGGAAAGAAGGAGAGAAAAGAGGGGGAGAAGAACAGCAACCATGAAGAAAGGGATCTTTTTATTGCTAAGTCTTCTCTTACATCCTATGAAGGTTCCCGACAGGCCAGGAAATCCTTCGGAAATCTAAGTTACAAGGGAAAGAAGGATGCGCGAGAGAGCCCCAATTACAAAATCAAGAGAGAAAAAAGGTTGCCCGACCAGTGGGTGGATCCCCTCCGACTCTGGACTCTACCTTCGAAGACTGGCGGGAGATGTCCCAGTCACTTCTGCTTGAGAAAGTAAGTGCCCTTCCTCAAGAACACCATGAACCTCGGGTGATAAGGGTCCAACACCGCCTCTACTGCCTCATCCTTGGAGGTCACTGATCGTGTGATTCCAAGGGCTGCTTCAGCGGTTTCTTGTTAAGCCACCTCCCTCAGCGCCATGGGCAGTCGTGGCCTTCTCCATAGTGACCACAAGCGCGTCCACCTTCTTCGCCGCCCCCTGGGAGCTTACACCCTTCTCTTTCCTCCTAGGGTTGACTCGAGCTCGGTGGATGCCTTCTCCAAGACCAGACATCCCCACCGGGATGCCGGTCGGCCCCTCCTGAAGGGTCGTTATCTGGCCCGTAACGCCAGCCAACACTCCCTAAAGGGTCATTATCTGGCCAGCAAACTCTTGGGACCGGGTGGCCTAGGCTCGAGATTTGTCCCGCCCCACATCCGGATGATGGCTCCGCCTCATTAACACTTGGCGAGGAAGAAGCAGGAAGGAAGGAGACTCTGCAGAAACTTAATCCCTTGCACCCGAAGGTCCTTTAAAAAGGTGGAGGAGCAGGTCCTTTGCAATAAAGCCTGCCGCCTCTATCGCCTCATTTTGCCTAAAGGCACATGCCCCTTCGAATCCCTGGCCAACCAGGAGATGCCATGCACTAGCACCGGGCGGCCCCAATGCTACGATTCATGGGGCAATCGCTCCGATCCGGATGGGGTATTTATGACCCCTTTTAAAGAAGGGCGACGTGTCACCGCACCATTGGAGTGGAGGTGCGGTCTTCGGGGTACGGGCATTCGAGGCATTGATGGCGCAGCAAGTACGCCCCTCCATGTTAGCACGATCATTACTCCCTTTGCCCCGAGCACTATTTTATCTTACAAGCTCGGGAGTGGGGGGCATCTGATGTGGCACCTCTACTGAAATGGAGCCCGTTGGCGGCCACACTAGCAAGAGATCGCCACCTAGATGTGGTGGCCCAATGAGGAGCCAAGGCGAGCCCTCCTATTAAGGTCAGCTCCTAGTCGGGGTCGTGCTCATTGGGCGAGCCCCCCTGTCTAAGGCCAGCATCGCGCTCATGCTGCCAAGGCAAGCCCTCCTGCCGAGGTCAACTCCCAGTCGGGGTCATGTTCATTGGGCGAGGCCCCTATCTGAGGCCAGCTCCTGGTCGGGGTTGTGTTCATGCTTTCATGGGAGCCCTCCTACCGAGGTCAGCTCCCAGTCGAGGTCATGCTCATTGGATGAGCCCCCCATCTGAGACCAGCTCCCGGCCGAGGTCATGCTCATGCTGCCAAGGTGAGCCCTCCTGCCGAGGTCAGCTCCCAACCAGGGTCGTGCTCAATGGGTGAGCCCTCATCTGAGGCCGGCTCTTGGTCGGGATCGTGCTTATGTTGCCAAGGGAGCCCTCCTACTGAGGTCAGCTCCCAGCCAGGATCGTGCTCATTGGGCAAGCCCCCCTGTTTGAGACCATCTTCCGATCGAGGTTACGCTCATGCTGCCAAGGGCGGGCCTCCCGAAAGGAAGTCTCTCCCTGCCATGTGAAGGTCAGAATTCTCGCCAATGACGAAGGAGGGAAATATCAACAGAAACTCAAACCACAACGTGGGGGTCCCCGTCCGCCTGCAACCTCTGAAAGGTGGCGCATACGCCGCCATTAATTCAAGTTCTGCAACACGCCATCCACGTGCTCTGTGCAAAGAGTGCTCCTTCAGGGGCATCCAGGTCCTAAATCCTATAACGCACTGCCACATTGACAACCGTGCGACCAGGAGAGTCAACTCCCGCGGCACGAAGCCTGAACCTCCCCCAAGAGGGGGATTCCATTAAGATCCCAGGTCCCTGCATCGCCCAAACGGTCTCTCCAGGAATGAAAACTCTCCACCGTGGCACGAGGCTTAGCAGCACGACGTCCACCCCTCCCATAGGGAACTGCACCATCAGAAGGGACAAAACCTGTGCCACGCCAGCATGCACCCCCAAAAGGAAGGGTCTCCTCCTAAGGACCTGTTCGACAGGAAGGAAGCTGCATGTAACAGTAAGCCCCTCCCAGAGGGGGCGCATAGACAAGGACACCAGGACAAAGCCCTCAGACCAGCTCCGGGCCACCAGAGATATAAAGGAGATCAAAAGGTAAAAAAAAGGATAGGAGGTAAAAGAAAGAAGGGGGAGGAGCGAGAGAGGTAAGCAAGCAACCGAAAGCTTAGCGGCAAAGGGACTGGCCGGAGAACCTTTCTGCTCCCCACTCTCCATTCCTTCTTTCTACTATCTGCACATTACTATCTGGTTTTTTCTACTATTTTTGAACATTACTATCTTGTCACCCTCCGAGACGAGGGAGTCCCCCAAGCTCCCCATCTTGGAGGTTCTGTTTTCCTCAATCGTTCCACTAACTTGATTGTTGGAGTGTCCTCGTTGAAATCTCTGGCCCGAGTCTTCTTTATTTTACAGGGCATCGGAGCCAGGGAGCTAACCAGGAGAAGCGGGACCTAGTCCCCGATGGTGGGGCCCGCCCGACATGTCGGAGCTATGGGCCACGGTGATCTTGGCGGCAACAAATACCATTTACAATTTTAATTTCATCATAATTTATTGATCCTTTGATAATATTTAAGAGCATTCTTAGATAATAGAATTCACCAGAACTGGGTTGTACATAAACAATTCTTCTAATTCAAATCCTTTATTTTCTTCTGGTAATTTTTTATCTTTACAATTCCATACCCATTTTGTTAGAAATTCAAAATATGTTAACTTTATGGCATCTTCATCTATTCCATTATTCTCCATCCATTCTGTAAACATTGTTCTATCTATATCTTTTTTATCAAAAACAATCTTTAGACTTTAACTTCCATAAAAAGTTACAATGTTTATTTATGAAAGATGTAAAATCAAACATTCAACTGTTGGCTCTATAAAAGGAATATCAAATTAAAATAATCTCTATATAGCTTCATAGGTTGACAAATATCTATAGTCCAGGCAAATTTTTTTCTCGTCAACTTATTCATATCGTTGTTCATAGCAATTATAAATCCAAAACCTTCTATCTAAATTTCATCAGCGATCCACCCACTAATTCCTAGCCTCAACTTCATAATTTCTTAATCTCTAAGAGTGAGAAATTTTTAGATCTCCATTTCTAAATATTTATTTATTTATCTTGTTCCTTCTTTTCTCTCTCTTCTCTCTCTCTCCTCTTCCTCTCTCTTCTCTCTCCTCTTATCTCTCTTTTCTTTCTTCTCTCTCTCCTCTTTCTCTCTCCTCTCTTTCTCTCTCCTCTTTCTCTCTTCTTTTTCTTTCTCCTCTTCTCTCTCCTCTTTCTCTTATTTTATTATATTATTTATTTTTTTTTTTTTTTTTTCTTTTTTTCTTCTCTTCGTCTTCATTTCTTTTCTTCTTTCCCTATTTCTTGGACGAAGCCCTCCCCTTCCCATAGGTCCCTACCAATGACTTCTTCAGTGGTGGTGAGCACAGCATCTCTGCCAGGATCCAGCGCTCTAGCCACTTCGACATCTCCCAGCCCCCCATCTCCCTCTCCCTCTCCATCTCTCTAAGCCAAAGTGAAAAAGTTTTGAATGAGTAATGGGAGGGAAGGGGTCTTACCGGTGCGGCGCGATGACAACAAGGTGATCGACAGTGAGAAACTTTGATTCCGATTCCATGAAGGGTAATGTGGTGAAGGGTTTAAAGAGGGGTTTCAGAAGGAATGATATCATCGCTCGGCTAGTTTGCTGGGATGATCAAGAGCCCTACCCATCCCCATCGCTCCACCGGCCCTCTCCCACTCAACTACGGTGTCTACTATAATTATTCTGGCGAGTTCCAGCAGGAGATGAAGTCCTCTATTTCGATGAGTCTCCTCCCTTTTTTTTTTGTTTTGGGCAATGATCCAGGTTCTCATACTCTCCCATTCTTAAAATAAATTCTCAAGATTTGCTTATTTGAGTATAAACTTTGCAAGTACCCAACCCTCACATCATCCTCAATCTCTCAAATAGTTTACTTTTCAAAGTATTTACACCATAGGATCTTGATATAATAATTATATGATGTCTCAGGACTAGATTATTTGCATACCAAATTTTCTTAAGCTTTTTTCAAAGAATACTAATCTTTTTACTAATTATCCTTGGTTAATTCTACAAAAAATTCATGATGGTCCAAGCTTTGGATATATCCAATTCTAGCATCATCCTCGAGCTTATAAATGATTCATTTCTTAGAATGTTTTCTTCATAAGTCCTTCATTTCTAAAACTAGCAAATCTAATTTCATCTGCCTAACCTCAATATCTAGAATATAAATATTATAAGCTAGGTTAACTAAAATAACATCTTCACTTAATGTACAGATACAAATATCAATTTCGAGGAATATCTCTTTATTTTGCTTAACGAAATCAGTTAATATAAAAGAATGGGTAGCTCTAGGATCAAACAAAAATAAATATTTTTTAGATGAAAGCTGAATCATACCTATCACCATCGAGTTAGAAGCATTGGCATCCTGCGACATGAGTGCATAAACTCATCTTTGAGTTCTAGGTTTTTGTCGTCCTTATCCATGTTATGATTCTACTTGAAATACTTGTTACTCTTGTAGTTTCTTTTTCCTTAATATAATACTTTACTTGGTGACCTTGCTGCCTACATGTATAGCAGTTTCCATAAAACCATTTACATCGGTTCATAATATGGTGCCATCCATATTTATGAAATTTGATTTTATTCTTTTATGAAGTTTCATTATTCGAAGTATCATCGTTAAACTTCTTAGATTTTGTATTAGTGTTATGATCATATTGATCTTGATAATCCCCCGATGTGGACCTCTTTTTTAAAACTTTTTTCCCTTCTACTTGAATAATATCCAAACCTCTTTTTATTACCAATGCCTTATTAACGGCTTCCTTATAAGTAAGCAGCTCAAACACAGTCACTTATTATTAGATCTGACCTTTAAATCCATTCTCAAATTTTCTAGCTTGGAACCCTTCACCTGCTATCAATGTCGGAGCATATCTAAACAATTCTTTAAACCTTGCTACACATTGAGCAATTATCATACTACCCCGCTCCACGTGATCAAACTCTTGAAATGTTTGAAATTGAATACTCTGAGGAAAGTTTCTCTCATAAAAGACTCTTCTAAAACTTTTTCAAGTAAAAGGTGCATCATTTAGTCCCAACCGAGCTCCAATCCCACCAGTCAGCTCCCTCATCTTGTAACATAAAAGTGACGAAATTAACTTTTTCCTCCATGGGACATCTCAGGGCTTGAAATACTTTTTTTATTGCTTTCAACCAACCCTCGGCCTGCATAGGGTTAGAAATTTTCTTGAATACTGGTAGAGCATACTTCTTGAAGTCTATCAGGATGATTTGATGCTCTTACTATGTCCCGATCTCCTGCTACCATTGAGAAGCTCCTTGTTGCTATTACTACTGTAGTAGTTGCTGCATAAACTATTATTACTGTTGTATAAGTAATTATTGCTACTATTATGCCTCTACTATCTTTATCATATCAGTCCTAGTAGTGGCTTGTTATTGTACCAATAATTACATAAGCTAAGAGAGGCCAACTTGTTCCCTAAGTTGAACCTTAAGTCCATCAAAGGTTCCCATTTCTATCATCCCAGTCTCTAGAGTGTTGTTCACGAGATCGTGCAATGGTTCTTGTCGGTGCCTACCACTGTCTAGTGAGGGTCCAGCATCTTCTTACTAGTTTGAGGGCTTCCAAGCATTTTGAGCCATCTGCAAATCATGTAGTCCTAGCACGCCCACACTCGCCTCCATGCATCATGAGATCCAATATTGATCATTGTTAGCATTCACGTATCATCTAAGTCTATATATATATTATATTATCTTACCCAACCTAATGATCGACCTACACTCTCTTCCTGAACTTACATTCTAAGATCCTACGACCTACGCTCTGATACTATTCTATCATGCACCGAACCCAACACCCGGGTTGGCCACGTGACACAACTACATGAATTATTGAGCACCTCTCTAGAGATCATTAAGGCCTAAGTATATGCAAATATTCTAACAAAACATGATTTATTTAAAGATAATCAATAATCAAATATCCACTAAAGGAATCCTCATTAACTTTCTCAACTATAATTACTTAAACAGTCAGCGGTATTAGAAATTCCACTAACTAATGGATCAACTCCAACACTAGAATCGCTTGCCTAACCCATCCGTACTAAGCATCTGTGTCTCTGAAAAAGACATAAAAGGATATGAATTTTATAATCCAGTAAAAATTTCCGCATACTCACACCATCATAATAAAACATTTAAAATGTAATATGTAATGTCACAAAATACAATGATCATATAACAATATATGCTATGCAACGCAAAATGTCATATTATATAACTTTCAGGATCATCATAAATCAGATTTAATCACCTTAGGGTGCTTAGCTATGGACTACCATAACCACGTTTTCAATTCATGATGAGGCATCAATAGTTTTATGTTTCTGATCTGTGGCAGGGCATCAACAATACTATATTTTTGATCTATCTTAATAAATAAATATATAACATGCAATTATCAAATCACATACAGCAAAATCACTGATGCAAGAAAATAGCTTTTATATAATTAGGTGATCGATGTCCAAAAGTTCTTACCTCTATCGGTGATAAACTTAACATATTAGATACCAATCTGCACTTAGATTTCAACCTAGGTGCCAAGGGATTTGCTCGACATTTTCTGTCCAAAAAATTATCCTCCTACAATAATAATTTTAACATCAATAAATAATTATGTTATATAGCAATTATAAATCCAAAACCTTCTATCCATATTTCATCAGCGGTCCACCTACTAATCTTTAGTCCCAACTTCATAATTTTTCAATTCCCGTAAGAGAAAAATTTTTAAATCTTCTTTTCTAAATATTTATTTATTTATCTTGTTCCTTCTTTTCTCTCTCTTTCCACTTCTGTCTTTTCTTTCCCTCCTCTTATCTCTCTCCTCTTCCTCTCTCTTCTCTCTCTTTTTATCTCTCACCTCTTTCTCTTTCTCTTCTCTCTCCTCTTTTTTTCCTCTTCTTTCTCTCCTCTATTTTTCTCTCATCTCTCTTATCTTATTTTATTATTATTATTTTTTTCTTTTCTCTTTTTTCTTTTCTTTTTTTTTTCTTCTTTTTCCTTTCTTTTTCTTTTCTTTTCTTTTCTTCTTATCTTCTTTTTCCTTTCTTTTCTTTTTTTCCTGTTTCTTGGACGAAGCCCTTTTCTTCCCATAGATCCCCGTCGATGACTTCTTCTTCAATGGTAGCGGGCACGATCGCACCGCTGGGATCCAACACTCTAGCCTCTTTGGCATCTCCCACCCCTCCATCTCCCTCTCTATCTCCATCTCTCCTTGCCAAAGTAGAAAAGTTTTGAATGAGTAATAGGAGCGAAGGGGTCTTACCGGTAAGGTGCAATGATGGCAAGGTGACCAGTGGTGGGAAACTTTGATTGTGATTCCATGAAGGGCGATATGGTGAAGGATTTAAGAGGGGTTCCAAAGGTAATAGTATTGTCACATGGCGGGTTTGCTCGGTCGATCGAGACCCTGCCCATCCCCGTCACTCCACCAGCCTTCTCCCACTCAACTATGGTGTCCACTTCGATTATTTCGACGAGTTCCAGTAGGAGATGAAGTCCCTTATTCTGGTGAGTCTACTTTTTTTGTTTTGGGCAATGATCTGGGTTCTCACATTATAAGCATAAAATTCTCTCATTATCACACTGTGCCTTGTGATGGAATGCTTTTGGAAACCGTCTCTATATTTTATATCTATTCTATAGCCATGCTCTCCAAATGGGAATAAAAGTGGATACTGCATAAACATAAAGCTATAATGTAGATCGCTAATCTATTTTAATCCTTCTATTTTATTTCAACAATAATGTTATGCTGCCAATCAACTTGTCCGAGATCACCCAATATTAAGCTTGCTATTTCAAAATTTATAGATGCATAATATTAAGTGTTATCTCCTTGATGCCTCTCTATTAATCCTAATTGTACCGGTGAAAAAATCTCATTATTCAAAATGGTCTCTTGCCATCTTAAAAGCTTTAACAATTTGATTCGCTTTATCAAACATATTAATCAATCCTTCTACTATCCGTTGACCAATAGTAGATCTATCATCTTTTGAACTTAAAACTTTCATTCTATTGTTCACTTCATTAATAAAATCAATACTACATTTGGTCTGTACCGTGTCTTGGATAAATCGTCATAATTATTATAGAATGAATTTATTGCTTCCAGTTGAAGGGGAGAAACCAAAATCAACTAATTAATAGGTGCAATTTTTTCCTTGACTATTAATGATCATTGTTTTTGATATTGTAGTGATTGAAATTATTACAAGTTTACTAAAACTTTAAAATGTTTTGATTATCAAATATAATTGGCTATCATTGTTTTTCCTTCTTCTACAACCTCGATATTATAGTGTATCTTGTCATGTTATCTATTTTATTGGTAGATTTTGTAACAAAATACTGAAATTAATTATTGCCATGATTATTAATTCTGATGTACCTCAGAATTTGTGAGATAATACTTTTTTATTGGTCTACCTTATTAAAATTTAAAATAGGATTAAGATCCTTGACTCATTGACAGGGATAGGACTTAGCCTATAAAAGACTTTCTAGCAAGGAGAATTGATTCTTTGTGATAAGAGATTCCTTGAAAAATATTCAATATAGTAATAACAAGTTAATTGGTTGATTTGAGAACACATGTGATTTATCTGATATAGAAGCCATAGATTCTAATACATTATTATGATAATTAGTGTTCATATGTGGTAGTTAGAAAAAGTTTACTTCCGATTAAAATCTAAGATATATTTTTCGAGATGTGGTAGCATACAGCCATACACATTCCTAGATGAGCTAATCTATATGAGAATATCTATACATGGCTACATATATAAAATATAGATTATCTCTATGAATTCTTATAAAAAATCAAGATACATGTACAGGACCATTAATTACAAAATCGTGATGAAGAATTATGTACTATCTATGTGGTTGTTAAAGAATGGGTTAAAGGAACATAATTCATAACCTAGTTTACTCCAATTCCTTTATATTAAAATTATTCACAGTATGTAAGGTTAAATCTTATAAAGGCATCTTATCCATTATAAAGTATAAGTACCTAGAAATTTATATTTTTAAATTTTTTATATTTTAAAAAAAAAATAAGTTTTGTGGAAGATTATTGGAGAGAATTTGAATTTGGAAACTTACAATTTTCCTAAAAACTTTCTTTCTATAAAATTTTTCTTTTGACAATCCTTGATTAAAATCCTTTTAATCCCATATCAAAAGTGGAAGGATTTTTAAAATCATTTTTATGAGAAAAAGATTTTTAAAATTATTTTTTTGAGAGAAGGATTTGTCTAAGACTTTAGGATATTTAAGATAGTTTTAAGATAAATCTTTAATATATGCACAAACTAAATCAAACTGAAATGGGATGAGGTAGAGGTACAGGCTAAGCATTATGTTAACTCAAAACATCAATTTTTAATTTTATTATACCGTTTAAATATTTCTGCTACTACTTAATTATCATTTTAGTTTTTAAATATTGGGCCCTAAAAGGATTATAAAGATGAGGCATTTGAGGAGATTGCTGAAGTGTTAGGAATATATTTATTGTAAAGCTATATTCCACTAGAAATCTGATTGTGAATCAAATAATCTAACAATAATAATATGTTATAAAATTAATTTACAAAATTTATGAAACAGGAAATGTGGTTTATCGAAGGTATGCAGCACACTATCCTAAGATGTTTCCCGACCTTCATGTAGGTTTACTCTCGAGAACTCTATTTCAAGATAATCAGAATCTCTCATGCATGCACGACCGTGAAGAGGATGACAGAGCTTCAACTCAGTAATAAAAATAATATCAATACGAGAGATTAAAAAGTTTTTGAGTAAAAAATCTTGAACAATAGACTAATAGAAGAGGGTTAGTCTTTGGAAGAAAGAAAGATTAGTTTGCTGAAGAAAGGGACTTTAGAGAGCAAAATAGAGGAAGAGAACATCGAAAAAAATTTTTACACCTTTTCAACCTCTACTAGTCCTTTTAAAGGCCCAAAACTAACCATTTGGGCTATCCCAATGGCTAGTGATATAATTATGTAATTAAGTAATTAATTAGCTGGTAATCATGAGTATAAAATTGGGTTAATCTTAATCAATGGTTAATTTGTTTAATGAGCTAATATTAATCAATGGCTAATTGATTTAATATTTATTAACGGCAAGAAGAGGAATTAATCGAGTGATAAAGATAGTATTAATGATGATTAGTAAAATAAAGAACACACCATGCTACAGCCGGAAGCATGCGTGAGCCGGGCCGAGCTGTGCGCACATGGAGGATGGCTAAAACAAGATAAGGCCCATGAGGAAAAAGTTTAATATAGACAACTATCCTATTTTTCTTCTTTTCTATGCAGGACAAAACCAATAGAAAAGTTGAGAAAAAGAGGGATTTAGAATGAAAAGCATGGAGGGAATTTGGAAAAGGGAATTTTGAATTTTCTTCCAAAACTCTAATAATCTTCTTCAAAATTCAAAATTCATGAAATAAAATAAATATAAAAATAATATAATTTTTTTTTACTAGATATATATACTGTGCAGTAGGTGAAGTATCTTTTATGTCTTAGCATCACTTAGTATTTATAGTATTAACTTGAAAGAAGTGGAGTGAACCAGATCTTGAACAATATTCTTTTAACTCAACTTTTTATTATATTATATACAGTATAGAAGCTCGTGTCGTGGGTTTGCATATTAATAGTCGTGTGTAAGTATCTTGATTTTTTATAAAAGTTTTTAGAGATTATCTATGTTTCTAGCAATGGCCATATATGAATATTCTCACATCGGTAAGCTCCTCCAAGGATGTGTGTAGTATCACATCTCGAGAAATATCTCTCGGGTCTCATTCAGAAATAAACTCTTCCATGCTACTGTATATAAAAGTACTAATTACCATTTTTAAAAAACTCTTCCATGCTACTGTATATAGAAGTACTAATTATCATAAAAATGGGATAGAGTCTTCGACTCCTATATCAAACAAATCATATATACTCCCTAATTAACCAATCAGCTTATTATTATCATATGGAACCTCCTTCAAGGAATCATCTATAATAGATATTGGATTTTTACTATTAAAAGGTCCTTTATAGACTAAGTCTCATCACTCTCGATGATATCAGGATCTTAGTCCTGTTTAAGCTTTTTATAAGACAGTCAACAATATTAATATTTGTTGCAATATAATTTATTAAAATAATTTAAAGTTTTTCCTTTCTTTCTACAAATTTTTATCTTAGTTTAATATATCTACTTATTTTAGTATTTATTAGTTTCTTTTTACAAAAACTATTAAAGTTGTTGAATCACGATGAATAGATATAAGAGAAATGAGATAAGATATTAGAAAGATTTCAAAAAGAAGTTCCTCGAACCATTCAGCTTCAAAACAAGCCAAGTCAAGAATAATATAAGTTCGGCTTTCATAGTACTCATAGCTAGAATAGTTTATTCAAAAGATCGCCAAGATATAGCACTACCTTCAAAAAAAAACATAATTAGAAGTAGATTTGACGTTTAATGTATCTGAAATCCAGTTTGAATTACATAAATCTTCAATAACATTTGGATAACCTATATAATAAAAAAATTAATATATTTTTTTTATTATGAAACTCCTTTGGGTACCTAGCAAAATTGTAAAAGACTTTGAAATAGAAATATAATAAAGCAAAAAGTAATCGGGAGAGTGGCAGTGCCGGTCAGATTTGAAACACCATGAAGCTTTTATCTTTTTGCCTGCAACCAGTCTTAGTTTTTTTTTAAAAAAAAAATAAAAAATAAAAATTAGAAATTGTAGCTTCCTACTTTAGGATGAACCAATACTTGGAAATTATTTTGCCACATTTTTCTTTGATGGAAAGTTGCATCGATTGCTCAACCAATCATTTCACTTAGTTCGTAGAGTCCACTGAATGAATCGTTTTCCGATTCTCATTTCACACGCTTGTTTCCTGGAGGCTTCTTGGTTTGGCAACACCATGTTAAAACAAACAATCAACGTTCATAACTCGTAAAAAACAAAGTCAATCTTTCCACGGTCATTATTGTAATTAAACCTTGCCACGGGTGATCGCAGAGGCCGTCCATCCCCATCAACTTAAACTTGATTGGTGGTGGAGGGTTGTAGCAGTACTCGTTGGATTGCAAGCTCGAGTTATACTCAAATTTCCTTCGTACCATCATCTCATAACTTGACTTCACATCGTGAGTATTTAATATTATATATACCTTGATTTCCTTCACATTTATACGCCTCCGGAAATGCAGTATCTGGTGACCATGGCTGAATTATCGATGCTTCTTTGTTGGGTTTTCTACTACGAGGCTTTCCTTCTTCTCTCTCTCTAACAAGGTGTTGCTTTTCAATTCCTCCATGTTTCTCCATGTTCTGGGCATGAGTATGTATATATTAATTAAGAAGGATTATTTCTATTGGAACAACCACTATTTTAATAGAAAGTTTTATGTGAACAAACTCCCCATCTCATTTCATCATCCGTCTTGATCCATCTTAGCTTTCTCTTTCCATGGAACCGCCACCATTGGTTGGTAACTTTTATATATATATATATATATATATATATATATGGTAGCAGTGTAGCACCAGAGAACGATGCTCGTTTTGTCCCGATAAGGCCTGGCCCATGACAAGGTTAACTTTAAGGTTGATTCGTCTGGGTTGGGCTTTTGAATCAGCGCTATAAGGTGGCTCAGAAATTTCTATATATATATATATGTATGGTTCAGAAACAGAGTTTCCATATATGTAGCCACGTAGCAGTTGATCGGACATTAAAAAAACAAGGAAAAATAAAAAAGGATCTGGAGACGCGGGGAATCGAACCCCGTGCCTCTCGCATGCGAAGCGAGCGCTCTACCATATGAGCTACGTCCCCAAGTTCGGCTTAGTAACTTTGTAATCGTATAACAAGGGTGGTGGCAAACCACGTGCCCAAAAATAAAGAAAAATTATACTTCATCACCAAGCTACGAGAATATACTTCCCCCTCCCCCATGCAGCACCGGATCCAATTAGCGAGCAATGGGCACATGGCAATGAGATATCCCCTATTTCTTTTGGTCCCGCCGCACCCATTGCTGCCTCCCTCCTACCAGTTTAATTAGCCCATTCTTTTCATCATTCATTCATTTCCCATCTCTTCTTTAAAGGTACAATGCATGCATGCAATCATTACGTGTTTTCTTCTTGAAAGGAACAATGATCAGATCGTGCGATTTGATGCATCCCACGAGGGGGTTCCTTTCCAAAACTCCCCCCTTGGTGGGCATGGGACCATCTACCAAAGGACATGGCATGTGATTATGTGAAGTCCCCATAGCCACCAGCACTCCATGTGTCACAACCCCCTACCAAGACCTAGCAATATTGCAATATAAACTTAATGGCCTTCCTTACATGGTCTACATTTCAATTATAATAAATTTGGTAGTTAGTTATATATATATATATATATATATAGAAAATAGTGATCAGATAATTAAAGAAGAGCTCGAAGTAAACAAGATCTTCTTCTCTTGAGTCATAAAATTTTGAAATGTCCCATATGTTCTACCGAGCTTTAATCTTTGGCATGAGAATAAAAGGAGGATTATCTTTAAAAGAATAGTGTTTAGCTTTTACCCTTAATTATCAACATTGTTCCAGGTTCTTTGATAAGAATTTGTTCTCCACCTTCATCATAAAGAGGTTTCTTATATAGCTCTAACTCTAGAATTAATAGAGATCATGCTGAATGGTTAGATCAATTTATTTCCAGAGAGAAGGATGATTGTAGTCTAGTTTGTAGTTACCGTAGTTGCCCTTTGATAAAGTCAATGCTCCACCATGCTCTAACTAGTACTAACTTAGATTGCACTTTGTAAAAAAGATGATGCATATTCCCCTTTCTTCCTCTTTCATCATCAATTCTTGAGAAGGTTAGAAAGATTCAATTCCTAATTTATGGTACAATTACCGGGTGCATAGCACGTGGCAACCCCCCCTCTTAACCTCCATCTACCAATCTTAAAACTCTTTACGAGGACCACTTTCTTTCTATCGTTTTTTTTTTTTTTTTTTTTTAAATAAGAAGCGAATAATAGTTAACAGAAGATTTATAGGTTTGGATTGTAAGTTTCGATAAAGTAAAGAAAAAAGTTTATGACAGCAATCCATAACCCCAAGTGGAGGGAGAGAGAAAGAACGATGACCTTAAGCTAACTAATATATTATTATTATTATTATTATTTTGCTAAGTTGGAGCATTCAACTTAAAATTTTAATATGAATATATCTAAGAAAGTCGAAAAGAATAATATCACGAAAAAAGTGCCGAAGCATCTCTTAGATGGGTCTACGATACTTCTTTCTCAAATGATTGGTGATAAAAAAACGATCCAATCACTATAATTAGTTTGCTCTTCATGCAATGCATTAATATAATCCAATCTCGATCTCGATGGCTTCATCGGGGCTTCCCAAATACCAATTTATTATTTTTTTTTTTTTCTTTTGGATGTGCTTGGAGATGCAACGGTTAGGTTCGATCCAAATTGTGCAGCACATAGCCATGCACCATTGGTGCCAAACATTTTAAGTGGACTACCTTCGATCTAGCCACATAGGCTTTGCCCATCCATCGACGAAGGAAAAGGCTTCACCAACAGCCTAGCTAGTACCTTTTAGATCTCTTGTCGAGAAATGATCCAATATATAATCTATAGACCTCCTTTTTGCCCGTTAACGTGCTCGATTGATGTCTTTTCCAAGCAAGATTTTTCCCCAGGTTCTCCCAGTGAATTAAATCTAGTACTGGAAGAATCATGTGGGGTTTATGTTGGCTATCATCGCTTCCTTTTGGTGGAGCACTGGACCAACCACCATTTAGTAAAAGACATAATTATTTGTTTCGGTCCCCTGGATATCAATCCAAAAGCTCCTCAAAAACTTTAAGATAAAGATGAAAGTAGCAAGGATAGAGGCCGTATCCAATTTCATAATCTATCTAAATATAAATAAAAATTTGAATATCATACTAATATGCATATCCATATCCATATCTGTTGGCGTGGAGTCCCTGGATCGATCGGTCGGAGCCGCTGCATCGCATGACCGCTCCTTGATTCACCTGCAAAATAGGTCTATTGCCGGAGTTGTTCCGATGGAGAACACTCCGATGTCTAAGTTAGTGACGGATTCCTGCCACAGAATGGGGAAGATGTCGAGAGTGGAAAAGAAAAAGAGCTCTTGGAGATTGGAAATGTGTACGTGCGAGATTATTCATGCGTACCTCTCGAGCCATCCTCCTTACCCATATTTAAAAGATGGCCTCCGGTCTGTGGCCCGCTCTTTTCCCAGAGATCATGTGGAGCCATTCATTCCCATGATAGTCGATCGTGGGTTGTCAATGAACGGTTCCGGCCAGATCGGAGACATGGATGCAGGAATTGCATGCCATGATCATGGCATGATGAGTGTCGATTGTAACCGTTGGTTACAGTTTCCTTTTTGGAACAGATTATGGTTCAAGCTTTGGGTTTCCCCTTGCATGGACCGAAGGCTTGATACTTTCCCGAGACTGGAGATCATATCTACGGCAGAGACCGAAGTTCGTGTCTTCGGAAGTCGATGAGTAGTTCAGACTTCGACCGGGATCGAAGGTACTACCCGAAGGACTGGCTTTCGGATGTTGTAGTTCGGTGTGAAGCCTTGAGTTGCTTACAGTCGGCCTTCGCTTAGTCCGAAGTCCGAAGTCCGTAGTCCGGAGAACCGGGGCTTCGATAAGTCGAACCGGAGCCTGGTTCGTAGCTGAAGCAGGATATCCCAACAATACTTATAAAAAAAAAATGATAGAGTGATTGATAAATAACTATCCGATCTGCATCCGATATCCAATTCTACTTGTAATCATACTTAATTTTATATAATATTTATTATTTTTTAAAAATATATATAAATATATTAATATTTAATTAACTTGATTTATTCTTTATTTAATAATATTTTTGATTTTATTTTTATAAAATTTAATTATCTAATAAATATCTATATTTGTATCTGCATTAATTTAAAATAAATATAGATATAAATTTTTATATTTAATTAATATTTATATTTATTAAATAAAATAATTATAGATATTGATATATTAATATTTGATTTGATTTGAATAGTAGTCTCCGGTGAAGAAGACCGCTAGGTCAAATTTGGGGAGCTTTTTGGATCCCGCGAGTAAAGCGACCGTTGGATGATGGATGCAGCGCTGTTCACGTGTCAATCTCACATGGGTGGTCCGCGAACCGGAAGGTAGCCGTGCAGCAAACGTCACCGTCCCGCATGATAAAAGGACGGGCGGGTTCTACTTCTACCCTCGTTTTTTTGGGGTCTTTTGTTTGGCTGGAAGGCTAATTTAGTCATTTTGTTGAGAGCAGGAAGTTCCCGGAAATGCCCTCCCCCCGTTCTCATGATCACTTGGATTCGGTCTTTTTAATTACATTTTTTATAAGAAATTATAATAATAATATAAAATATACGGTAAATATTTTTTATACATCTTTTAAAATTTGGAATGAAACCTCCCTACGGTGAAAAAGGGCTGCAACAACTGGATGGATTCATAATCTTCCTTGCATCGTATCACTCTTTTTTGATGAAGGATTTACAAGAATATTGCTATTTAGTTTAACCAGATACCCGTCCATGCAGTACATAAAATATAATAATTTTAATATTTAATATAATTTAAATTTTATTTAATAAAATTTATTATTTATTATATTTATTATTTTAAAATTTTTAAAATTTTAATTTTAATTTTTTTTTTTCAAAACTAAGTAAGAGAAGTTGGTGTAAGTTTTAAAGAAATTTTTTTTTCCAAAATTAAACTAGATTTCTTTATTTTTATAAATATAATAGGTTATATAAAAATTATAATTTTGAACAGAAAAAAAAATTACAGAAACTTGACGCTCGATAGTTATTAAATCCAGATAATACTATTTTGGTCATATATGATAGATAGATTTAACCGTTCCTCGAAACAAATACCAATAAATGTGGTGCAACCACTAACCAACACGCTCTTGCTATGTTGGCAGGTGCCACATTTTTTTAGAATTTTTTATTAAGGATAACATTACTTTTCTGAACTATAGGTAGTTTTTCTAATTTAAACTGAAAGAAAACTCCATGATCTGGTTTGCATGAAATAGACCTAGTGCAATCAGCCAAGATTTAATTAGAAATTAAATAAAAAAAAAATGGTTATAGCTAACCAGCCTAACCTATTGTGAAATGCAAATATAGATAAATAAAAAGTTCTATGGAAATCCAATAAAATTTGGTAAACTAAAAGAATCGTGTGGCCCTGAGAAAGGGGCCATACAGGAGTCTAAGTTTTATCAGTAGTCCTAACCTTGTCTTTATGAAAGCAAATGGATGGCAGCCAACTTTGCAAAGATATATGGTTCTTTGATGTCTAATTATGCATTTTATCGATCAAAAATAAGATGGTCCTGATTTAATCACCGTCATCGATTTTATATCCCGTTTAAGTCTGATTTATGATAGACTGAAGGTGTATTTCTATGAGGTAATTCTTAAGTAGTCTCCAGATGTCGAGTCTTGGGGAGCATATGATCACTATCTTGCAACTCGAAAAGCATATATACTATAGTTTCTACCTGCTCAAGTATATTATATACGATGATGTTTGCTTATTAGACGGAAACTGAGTGGTGGTAATATGTCTAATTTATTAGAAGATAAATTTTGTATATTCCAACCCCCAATAAAGAGCCGCGGTGCTACATGCGAACAGAGGCCGAATATCTCGGGCGGGCTAAACGACTGGTACAACAATCCTAGCTTTCAAGGTTCCTTGCAGGGCAAAACAACATAGCTCGGTATGTTTTAATTGGTGAAATAGTTGGTCCGACCACTGAAATAGTAGCCTGGTTGATAGAGACCTTGTTTCACTGTCAATCGATTGCAGGTTCGAGACATAATCTCGTGGATGACTCGAATCGAACATTGCCTGGAAGGACGAGAGCCTGCGGGGATAACTATACCGGGATTTATCTCATCTATCCTTTTTCTTATCAAAAAAAAAAGTTGATCTATTATGGCAAACAGTCTCCCCCTATTTGATGGTAATTACATGAATCTTTATCCATGATATAAAAGAAAAAAAATTGAAGATCCACAAAATAAGATGGATTTGTAATTTTTACATGAAAAAAAATGATTGATCTTATTTCATGACACCAACCATAAAATTATACCTGCATAGTTATTATGCAACTTGATGAAATAATTGATATTGTAAAAAGAGGCGAGCCATTATCTCTTTGACACGAAGCAAGGTAAATTCTCCTTTCTTTTCTGCACCCATGCACGTACGTGTACATGTACATGCACAGAAAAAGAGATGACACCATAGCTCATCCCTGAATTTAAAATAATTTAGTTTTCTATTTTTGCTAAAGAATACGGTAGTTTATTTATAAACAGCAACATTGTTGTAATGTAACGGTAACTAAGGATGGATTATATGGTAATTTCGCTCAAGGTCCAAGTAGATGATTTTCCCCCGGTTCGGTACTACAGGTTTCTTGCCAAACAGCCGGTTAAATAATCTCCTTAATAAATGTGAAATACCTAAAGTAGTTGCATAGATAGTTAACAAAGTTTTTATATCCCAATTATATAAAAATAAACTATATATCTTACTGTAGCCATAACCCAACAAGCTGGCCTTGACAAACTAAGCAGATCGATAACTAACTTAGAGATAAACTTTGATTGAGTACGAGTACTCGTAGCTGAGTACAAGTATTTTCTTGGTCGAATAATTTTGATCAAATATCTCTGATCAAGTACGAGTACCTCCTTGACTAAGTAACTTTGTTCGAATACTTGTGGCCGAGTACGAGAAATCTTGGCCAAGCAATAATCAGTTTTGATCAAACAAACCAATCTTAGAGTAAAAAGCAGAGACGAATAAGTTACAACTATCCCGACAGAGATTGTGATGGATAGCATCGTGGAAAGCTGGATCCCATCAGAATTGCCATCCTAATAGAATGATACCGGCAAAATAAGATATAGGAGACAAGGTCCTGATGCCCACCAAAAATCTATTATACATGTTAGAAGATGCTACTTCTTTAATAACATTCAGTTAGTACACATAACTCTATAAATTGATAAAAAAGATCTCTAAAAGATGTCTCTACATCTCTTTACACGTTCATTCCGGTATATATATTTTTCTCGTCATAGCACTTAGCTCCTGCTGCTACAATCCATCTTATCCTTTTTTACCGACTTCATAACTAGAGCATCCTTCATAGGTTATTATTGATCAAAGATGTAGATTCCCGTAGCAGAGCATCCAGGAGCAACCCTCCATTCCTGCCGGAGAAAATCATAAAATGCACAAATGCCGCTGCAGTCCAATGAAAGATGATTTGCCCGCAAACCGCAGCAAAAGCAATAATTTTTATTTTTATTTTATTTTTCATGGCACCTGCGCTCTTTCGTAGAGTTCAATCATTAAAAGGTGTATTGACTGAAAAGAAATATTACATTTTTCTGATTGCGTCACCTTTTTGGGATATATGTATACCATTTTTTAAATAACACAAGGACTTGAACTATTGATAAAATTTTCTACTTGGCTTTGCAATCACATGGCCAAACAATGACTAATTACTCACCCGATATCTTTTAATATAATAATATGATGGCTAAATATAAAACTTAGATTCATGGGGCCTCTAAATTGTCATGGTCAGGGGATGGATCACACCAATTTTTTTTAAGAGGGACCAAATATTATTTAAATAAAATACAATATATCTAAAAAAAAGGGTACAAAATGGCGGCGCTCATACCGGCAAGTTTTCACTATCCTGAGATCCGACTCCTTGGACATTTCTCAAACGTTCATGAAATCCATACCATGTACTCCGGTACCTTTTCGAAATCCTCCTTGGATGCATCATATCCCGTACTAGTTTTAATATGAATGGTCCTAAATGCAAGTTGTCCAGAGCTGCCTCATCCACCACCGCCATCATTGATTCACTACTACTTCGATGATGATCAAGAAACATGCTTCTTCATAATTCGAAAGGGATATATATATATATATATAATCTTGTCTAAAAAAAATCTAATTTATAATTAAAAGTTACAAAAAAAATTAAGAAATATGTATAATTTAATTTTAAAAAATCTAATTTATAATTAAAAATTATGTAAAAAATAAAAAAAAACAAAATTATATATATATAATTTGCATATATATAATTTTATCATAATTAAAAGTTACAGAAAAATTGAGGGCCAGGACTCCCCAATCCCCCGCGGTCCGTCCCTGTATGGTTATCATTATACGTCTAAATTATGCCCAAGAAAAAGAAATTATATTGACCTACAAAGAGCATGCTTCTAAATTAACTCAAAAATTATTCTTTCATATATCACTGCGATCCCAGTAGAAACTAGAAAACAAACATCCTTTTCGATATAAAAACTTACATAACATTCTCAAGTAATATTAAAAATAAAAATAATTTAAAAAAAAAAAAAAAAAACATACATCAACCATGACAGGTTACATGATAACGTACTCGAAGAAAAGGAAAAAACCCCCTCAAAGATTATATTTTTATAATCAGTGGGTTAATCCTCGACTTACCATTTCTTCGCAAGACACGTCCAACAGCACTGCCTCACCAACCAATGCACAAAAATTAGATAACATTATACTTTCTACATATATCTTCCTCTAAAGAGGTCCGGTCCTCCGCCGGTTGGTACGTAATTCCTGGTATTTAGCAAGCGTAGAACTCGACGAGCTCGTCGAGAGAGTCTGGCTGGGGGTCAGCGTTCTCGATCATCCAGAGAAGGTGCTCGAAGAGCACAACCTCGCACCCCATGAAAGTGACGGCACCGCCGTCGTCGGAGCTGCCGGAGCGTTGTACGAGCACCTGGAACAGAGGGTGGCCGGCGACGTCGGAGCTGATGAGGTACCGCCGCCTAGACTTGCCGACGTAGACGGCGTGAAAGCCGAGCGGGTTGCGGTCGCCGTGGACGGAGGATGGCTGCCAAGAGCCGCTCGCCACGGCGGCGGAGGAGGCGGCGCCACCGTCGCCAGCGGCGGGGGCGAGGCGGCCGAGGGAGTGCCACCGCTTGAGCATGCACTTGAGCTTGCCAAGCCGGCCGCTCTTAGCCATTTGGCTTGTTCTCCGTCCCTGCCGGTGACGGGATCCGGGAAGAAGAGAGGGAAGGGTGGTCAGTAGACCCAGAGAGCGACCGAGCGAGAGAGCGAGAGAGCGACAGAGAGATGGCAGTGAGGGAGGGAGGTTAGAAGCTCGATAAATAAGGAGGAAGCTTGGCCCGTTGGCCGTTGGATGGCCGTGGTGGGGTCACCCAGTTGGGGTGAGGGATGTAGGACCCACCCACCTGAAGATGATGAGGTCCAGGGTGACTTTTGGTCTGCACTGCGGTGTTTCTGGAAATATTTTTTATAACAAGGCTGGTTGTATCACAGAGGCCCGGGGATGGCAACTGATCGGATTTGGATCGGATTATTTAAAATTTATATTTATTATATTAAAAAATTATTTATTTTATATTCATCTAAGTTGGATATAAAAAAATTATGTATGAATTAGATCGGATCGGATATATTCGATCTCATAAAACTTAGTTTATTTAAAAATTAAATGGATCGGATATATTCGTCCCATATCTAATTTATTTAAATATTTTATAAATATAATTTTATATATATATATAAACGGGTCGAGTTTGGATTGAGGCGTACTATTATCCGTATCCAATCTGAACCCAAGTCGGATTTTTTTTTATATAATACATATCTAATTATAAATTAGATGGATTAGGTTTTACCCGCTCCAGTAGGATCGGATCGAGTCGGATATCCATCGGATCGGATCGAGTCGGATATCCATCGGATCGGTAAAAATTACCATCCCTACGTAGATCGCTCTATCATTTGTGCTGAATTTTTTTTTAGATAACCTCAATTTTTAAATAATTATTTTTAGAAAATCCTAGCAACACTAATTAATCATCAAAAATTAATGGATAGATAGATATAGATATAAACATAAATACCAATCATACTTCCATGGTTCCATATATTTTTTTTAAATAAAAATATATTTCATCCCTTTACTAGTATATATATATATATATATATATATATATATATATATATATATATATATATATATATATATATATATATATATATATATCCTGTCCTATTAGTTGATGAAGTCGCATTCTATTAAAACTTTAAAAGAAGTAATGAAATGAAAAATAAGATAAAGATAGAAATATAGATAGTTTAAACCAACAAAGATAATAATTCTAGTTCTCATCAAATTCAACAAGAGTTGCCTATATATGTGTCCATTACTTCTATTCTTATTTGGAAGCATCTAAGAAATGGTTTCAACTCTTCATGAATTCTTTTTTTGGTATTATTGAGATTTAAATTGTATAACCTTATTCTCATCGGAGAGAGAGAGGGTGAGAAAATAAAGGTTTGTAATTGTTTCATACCATGATCAACAAAAGATATGTATGGAGGTCTTGCTCGAGGATGTAGGAATGATATATTATTGTCTAAATCTCATCATTTTTTATTTTTTTTTTGGTATCTTTCTCTATTTTTTTCTACTTTACTTTTTTTGTGTTTTATCTATTGTTTTTAGTTTTTTATGCAAGATCATTTGTTTTCAATAATTGATATTAGATTCTAAGATTTGTAGATAAGTTTATACAGTATAACCATGATTGCTTGACTAGAAAGAGTGTAAGCAAGTTTGAAATCCCATGCATTGATGAGATAAACCTTGCATCGTAGAAACTCATGAATCAAGTGCATTTTCCTCTAGCTTGAGGTTGTTTCCTTTTTATTCCATGGCAATATTTACATGTCAATTGATGTTAAAAACTTGGTAATTGCTATCATGACAACCTTTTCTTTCAAGATTTCTCTTTCAAAAAATATGAAATATTTCATTGGTTGTAACATTTGTCAATACCCAAGAAACTTATATACTATAGTCACACTATAGCAGATTTTGATGGTCATACTCACAGCTCTATCCCTCATTTTGCTCCTTTTCTCCTGTAAATTTTAGCATGTAGAGAATAGCATCATAAATTAATTGCACTGAAATATGATAAGATAATGTGCAAGTCCTAGCTACATGTATGGTAATAATGTCTCTAAGGTATCCTAGATAAGACACTCATGATTCATCTGGTTTTTGATGGTACAAAAAATGGCAATTTTGAATATTCAAAACTCAATTCAAATTGATTATTGCTGCTTGAGCTATATATGCAACATCATATTCTTGTCTCCTTCCAAATTATGTTGCAAAGAAAATATTTTGCAAGAAAAAAAAAAAAAAACCAATAAAACCTAGTGCACATACAAGCCTTTAGGTTCAGCAAATTTAAATTAGAAATTCCTGTCACCATAAATCCCCCAATCAAGAATATTGCAGCAAGTTAGGAGGGTGGCAATTAATAGAGTAATACATAGAGGGAAAAGTTTATTCTACAAGCTAGATGGATGATGGGACCTTGAGGTGCTAATCAATGTCATCACTTCTTGATAAGCCCTCTGGACTGAGGATGTTTTTTTTTTTTTTTTGATGAAATGGACTGAGGATGTTAAAAAACAAAAGTTTTGAAGGTGATAGGCATGTGCAGAGTTTGCTAGGTCCAAAAGCTGCAATCTTATTTATCTAATAAGAACTCCTTTAGTACTTCCACAATATTCAACTTCTTATGATATTATTTTAAAACAAGGTACAGACCTTAAATGTTGAATTAGACTAGCATTAGTTACAATAATGAAAGAAAGCTTCATTTATGTTATAAATAACATGAAATCTATGAAGCTATGTCTCTACACAAAGCCTACACATTTACCACATATTCTTGACACTTTGTTAATTATATCTACCTCGATCTACATACATGTTATTGCTTTAGGGATAAAAAAACAAGCACATTTACTCATGTTTAGAGCCTAGAGTAGTAGGAAGCATCCCTTCTCAATTTTATGTGTTCCGAGTGCATATATCATGCATTGCAGACATGTAATTCTCCTGCAGAAAATTATTTTTTTTTAAAAAAAATAGACAATTAAGCAATTTATGGTATTAAAAAGTATAGATAACCATAGCTGGATACCTTGTTTTTGTCAAAGAAATATGGTAGACAGGTAGTGTAGCTAGTTTATATGTAGCATAACAAAATAATAACTATGATAATACTAAGTCTGCCAAAAAAAAATCAAATGTTTAGTGCATGAACTTCTGAATTCTTCTGCACTAAATGCAATCATCTACAGGAATCAGGGATTCCTAACTTGAAGAAAGACTAAACAAAGAAAAAGATGATGAAGTCCCTTTTTTTTATTATTATTAGGCCTGCGTTCAATAATTTTCAAAATATAAAGAAGGCACCAAATAAATTCCATATTCCTTCTAAGTCATAATTTAAATCTTTTAGTAGTTGTTATGATGAACTTGTTATGATCATGATTAAAAGCAAAGAGATATGATTCTTTTGGGGACATACCAACGTAACCAATCATAGAAGAATACATTATGGGACCATTGAACATGTTGCATGGCAGCGTACATTAGAAAAACTAAGATTTGAATATAGTGATGTTGTGAGTTGAGGAAGCCAGGTATCTCCAGGGAGTTAATTAAAGAGAAATTATGAAATCTTAGATAAGCACTTAGCAGTGGATTAAATATGCACAAGAAAAATCGACAAAAGCAAATTTTGATGCCTTTGGTATTTTGATATAAATTTTAAAAAATAATCGTTCTTTTTGAACCGGGTTTTTTATATTAAGTTGGACCAAATTCTCCCAAAAGTATGTTGTATCAAATCTAAAAGCATATCATGTAATAGTTTTTCTTAATTTGGGCTAATATTAATTAGTATTTATATTTTATTAAAAATGGGTTGATTTTATGGTCGACGTTGATAGATGTATGTTGAGCCCAATGTTATATGATCATTGTTTGGACTATGAGCACTCTATATGAGTTTGTGTGGTTGATGTGGCACAGTATGAGCCTTAGCCCAACTGGTCCATGATTGGAAGGCCTGTTAGGATTTGTTTATAAATAACATGCTACGTCCCTTCTCCACTCCTCATTATGATATTATTATTTTAGGTGAGATTTGTTCTCACGGCTTGTCCTATCGATAAGCCGCCTGATGTGAGAATGCTAGAGAGAATAACTCTGTCTTCATTGTTCACGTGAGCATCTTTTACAAGTTTGGGATTAATGACAAATACAGGTATGTATCGTAAACCCTTTTTAACAAATATTGATAATGGATATGATAAATAATATGAGATCAGTTATCACATAGATCAAATCTGAATATTTTGCATTCCAATCTTCTACCAATATCCATGGGATTAAAGGATATTTTTTTCCTACATTTGGTATCAGAGACATGGTATTTACTTTTTAGAAAATTGGAATCAAAATTTATTTTCCTATTCATCCTTAGATGGTTGGCCTGGAAATCCGACAATCTGATATATTGATGATGTTTTATAGATCTGATAAAATAAAATTATACATATTATGATATTAAGGAAATGTTATTTTCTTTAATATAATTGGTGTTAATTTCTTAAACTCCTCTCACCCTGCTAGTCAACATCACCGGAGGTGATATTGATATCCCGGTCCTCGTCGGCTTGAGGGGTGGCCAGCGGCGATGAGAAGATGATCGTGAAAGTCAGTAGGGGCATGGATATGGCCATGGCAATCATCTCCCTTCAAGACATCTCGTCGACTGAGTTCTCTCTTCTCTCCGCCGGCAGAGCCATCTCGTTCCGATCTACTCCTAAACCTTGGTAGCAGCGATAACCCCGGCCGACGATGAGGGGGCAGTGATCGAAGGATCCTGGCTAAGATCAAAAGTGGGGGGGGAGGTGAATCGTGAGATGGATAAGCCCAAAATCATCCCGCGGCGACCACAAGAGGCCGCAATTGACTATCCCCGGCCGGTCTTGATGATCGGTCAACCCCAAGCAGGCGGCGATGGATCCTCCAACCACCATGGTGGTTGATGGAAGTTCATCCTACAAACATTAAAAAAAAATTGAAGATGAGCATGCCGTTGGGCGCATTTTCGTCACCGGTGACACCTTCGAAGGTGGCGACCGGCCATCCCCAGTAGATCCCAGTGGTCGTCTCGCTGGTCTTCACACTGACGGGGTGGTTTTTTTTTGCAAAGGGGCAGTGACGATCAGGTAGTTCATAAACACCCTGTTGTTTTGGTTAACCATGAGAAGAAGAAAGGGCTACATGGGTTTTGGGTTTTGGGTCTTGACCCAAAATCTAAAATCCCCGTATTAAAAAAAAGAGAGCCATTTTTCATTTAAACCTCTAACCTTTCTGATATAATAAATTAGTCCTTTTTATGTTTAAGTCCCTAAAAAATGTTGATATTGTAGAACGCCAATGCGCTATGGGGTAGCTCTTTCTTACTTTGAAAGACTCTAATACAAACATCCATAATTCTATGGTAGCGCATAAAAATCAATGGACCATTTGTATCTAACCCTCTTGTCCGGCTTTCATTTCTTGAGATTTCATCTCTTTCTTAAAGTGATGATTTTCTCTAGCTCAAGCAAAAGCATATTACCATATTATTCACATGCATTTCTAATAGACGTCAGGACTATAATAACTTAAAGAAAACATTGGATTATCCATGCTCGTTGCCCATGTCATCCGTAGATCCTAATGCCATAGTCATGCTTACAACATGTTCAATATGTTGAGAATGACATTGAGGTGAAAACATCACATATCTCTGGTACTTCTTCTTATTTACTAATGTTCTTAAAGATCATGGAGGCCGACATTTACCTCAATTCCATCGTTTGATGATGGTTGACCCATCATCAAATAGAAAGGGTGGAAGGAGATTAGTTTGAGTAGACTTTGGAATTGGATTGTCAAGTTTTTGGCCTATTTAAAACCTGATCCATAAATTAAGTTGGGCCTAAATTAATGAAAGTAGCTGAACCAAATCATAGTGGGTCACCTAATTTTGGATTAAGGATTTTTTGCACTTAAGCCCCTATAAATTATAAATTATAAATGAGTCCTAAAAATTTTACTTTTAAGGTCCCTGTTATTTACTAAAAATATATCTTACAGAAAAGTCCCTATATTTTCTATAATTTATGATTTAGTCATCTATTATTATTTTTTTATAAAAATCATTATAACTTGCTTATTAGTGCAGACATTAAGGCTAGAAGAAAACAACATATCAAATTCACTTCCCTGTGGATCACTTGTGAATGAAGCCCTAAGCCCAAACCACACCTGTAAATAGTTATCTTGAATTTTTGTTATTTTAGCTTAGTTGGGTTTAGCCCTAAATTCCAAAATTGAGTCCCTGTAAAAACCCCTAAACCCAAAATTGAGTCTGTAAAAAAAATTCCAATTTCAATTGGATCAAAAATTCTGTTATAATGGTCTAGTGTTAGTTAGCCCTTTTTACTAATTAGGATTTGTATATAAACCCTATTTATCAGGTTATGTCAAAACCTATTTTGAACCTTACCCTATTTACCAAGTTTGTTTAGTTGGTTATGCCTTTTGATCAATTTGATCAAGTTGGGCTTTAATTAATTAGTTAGTTGAGTCTTGTAATAATTAGTTAAGTCCTGTAATACAAGAAGGGGCCCAAGTCAAGACCCATGTGACTCCATGTGCTAGTGCAAGTCAAGCCATGTGACTTCATGTGTTAGTCCAAGTCACTTGCCACATGACAACCACTTCTTGGCAGCACCTTTTCAAGATTTTGGATAACATCACATGACATGTTTGGACATCACTTGCCACCTCATCGGGACAACATAATATGCCATGTCATTTATCTTGGTTGGCTAATTTTATGTCAAAAAAATGGTTGTCTTTATTTTTTTATCAAGACATTAAGACATCCGGACATCCAGAAATCTGGACATCCAGACATTTAGACAATATGCAAGCTGAGGGTGCCTCATTTAAATTCCAAGATGCCGATGGTTTTAAAAGAAGTAAAGCATACGGACTACATCGCATTTAGCGCCTCATTTATTTTCTCTTTGTCGCCCATATGAAGGAGCCCCACATTTCAAGGAGCGCCTCTCCTTGTCGCCTATCTTGAAGAAGTTTTAATTCAAGGGGACGCCAATCATGAAAGGGAATTCAAATGTCAAAGAATATCTTATCTAGAATAACAACCTTATCTTAGAGGTCAAATGCACAAGGATTGATGCCATATTTATTCTCATCCTCATTTGGTCGCCCATTTGAAATCTATCCAATTTAACGCCACTTTTAAGAGGAGTAAGAAAGAAGGACTCCTCATTTCTTATCTCAAGTTGTTGCCCACTCTCAAATTTAAATTCAAAGGACCGAAATTAAGATGGAAGGAAGAGTTAGCGCACATCCATTCTCATTTCTCATGTTGCCCATTTCATAAGAGCACCCATTCCTTTTTGTCACCCAACCAAGAAAGAGTCTTATCCAGTGTTGCTGCTCAAGTCAGATGAAGTCCAGGAAGATCAAAGACAAGAGCCCAAGATACCAGAGCAAGGATTCAAGGAGTTGTTGCCTAAGGGAAACCAATGCTAGTCTTTGTAACCCTTAAACTTCTGGTTGATGGTCTATAAATACCCCATCAACTCCCCTTGTATTATTCAATTCCACATTTATGAAATAAAGCTAACATTTTGTCAAAATATTCTTTGCTGTGTGCATCACGGGGTGTGAGGCCCTTTTCCTTTGTTCTTCGAAATATCGCGGGGTATGAGGCCCTACATATCCAACAATCAGAAAATCCTAGCCGCCTTCCAGCTTCTTCCTCCCTTTTCCTCTTCCTTTGATTTTTTTTTTCTTTCCCACACCTTCTTATTGTGTGTTTGACTAATTGTAGGTCATCGAGGTCGAACGTGATGGTAATTCTTGCCCTGGAACCAGTTGGACTGAAGATCGGAGCCCGAGGATCGAGATCTTGAAGCCCTGCCGCAAGATCCTTGAGAGTCCAGTCAAATTCACACCAAAATGATATAATCTTCATTGATAAATTTAAATACATATCCCTACTCCTTAACTTCTAATTCCTTGATAAGTAGAACCCTAGTTTAAGGTGATTTCTTAATCACCAAGTCATGTTCCTAATTAGTTTTGCTTGATTTACTTTGCGTGCTTTAGAACTAGTTGACAGTCTAGTTTTATTGAATGCTTTGAGTCTCAATTTTTAAAAAAAAATCAAAAAAATAATTGCTACTTAATCTCTGATAATTAGATTTAAAATCAATAATTTAGTTTTGCATATTGTCCCGCATCAGTTTTGGTATCAGAGCGAAGGTTAAACTAGGGTTTAACTTCTAGTTCAAAATTTTCTGCATACCTAGAACTAGGCTAAAATTAAAATGCATAAAAATCATCCTAAAAAAAATTATTAATAATTTTTTTGTTAATCCTCTATTAGTCTACTATCTAATCTCAAAAAAAAATAGAAAATTTTTTTATTTGCTATTTTTCTGGTAGAAGGAAATCACGTCTCCTGAGCGGGTATACGCAAGTCTACTGTCACGACCCATGAAAATAATGAGCTACGACCAGACGTGATATCCCGAGATCAAAAATCTAAAATTAATCATATATGAAATTTAATTGAAGAAAAAAAATTAATTATTTATTTTTTGCTATTTTTATTATTTTGGCTTCATTGCATATTAGGGTTTCATATCGTGTGATTGCTTCATCCTGAAACCTAATCTTAAGGGCATTCTACTATCTCAGATCAGGGCAAGATTTCATCACCTATCCTGGGCTCACAACAACCACCTTTTGCATCGAACATAATCCTAATTAAAATTAACTAGAAACCTAAAGCAGCTTAGGGACACCAACAAGGTCGGGTTCCAAGTATTGTGTGAAAGCTAGTGCATCCAATCCTTTGATTATCACTTGAATCTGGTGTCTAAAGCTAGAGGTCCAAAGGCAAATACCCTAAGTGGACTTGTGATTTTTAATTAGGACCCTGTGACAAATAGGGGGAGCCTCCCACGACCCCACCTCTTGCCTGGCCAGTGGATAGGGTAATTGTTGAATTGGTTGTAAATTGAGCTGACCCATTCTCCTTGAGCTCTAGGTCTAGGAGACTCTAGTTCGAGTTTTGTGTACGTGCATTGCATGTCTACTTGGTCAGGTATACCCTATCAGCATACTCAAATCCAACCCAATCCTATCATGGATCCTAATTTGAGACTTTGTTAAGATCCATAATGGAGGAAGTTAGGCAACTCAATACTAGGTTTGACTAGATAGGAGATCGTAAAGGAACCCTAGAGAGAACCCCTGTGACCCGTACTAAGCCTAAACTTGAGACCCCATACCCTAATCCATTCCTAGAATCCAAACCTAGGATAGCCCTTTGCCATGATCCAATCTGGGATCTTAGTTCGAAGAGACCCAATTATGATTTCATAGACCAGAATGAGAGAGCCACTAGGAGCTTTAGGGTAGAAGCACCTAAATTTGGTAGTGGTATTGATCTTGAGGATTATATTGATTGGGAACAAGGTATGAATCAATATTTTGAGAGGGATCTAATGTCTAAAGAAAGTCGGTTTAAGTTTGCTAAGCTTAAGTTAGTATGCCAGGCTAGAATTTACTGGGATGATGTTGAAAGAATGATCAGACGAAGAAGAGACATACCAATAACTACCTAGAGCGACATGAAACTTAAACTTAGAAAAAAATACCTACCCAGATTATATGAACCTAGTTCCTATGTATCCAGATCCTATGAACCCAGCTCTTACGAACCAGATCCATGACCCATAGATCTGAGCCCATATCCCATGAACCTAAAGAACCCATAATCCCTAGGTATCATCCAAATGTTAGTCAGGTTTTCCTTAGTTAGCCAAAACCCATTAGAATTAGTGCCCCTTATCAAAAATCAGGATTTAGCCAAGTCCACTCGAGTCGATCCATTCCTCAGCAGAGTCGACCTAATTCTCACCCGAGCCGACTCAACCCTATTCCGAGCTGACCCACCCCTGTTATCCCAGATACTAGTCAGTTTCCAATAGCCAACCCACTTCGACTATCCCATTGATTCATAAAGATGACGTTAAAGAGGAAATACCTAAGGCAGACTCAAAATTAGTTAACCCTGACCCTACCCAGACTGAAGCTGTACCAGAAGAACCATTAGAAAAAGAGAACCATGAGGAACCTAACCCTACGGTTGAGACTTCACCTAAGAAAATACTAGAAGAGACTCAAATCATAGAGCCTTGTCCTGAAATTCAAGAACTAGAGAAAATTATTGAGGACTTGGTTTATTTAGTCCGGAACCCTCAGGAAGACTTCATCCCCATGGTCCCAATTAAAGATTTCTTCCCTGAAATCGCGGAACCATTCTTCCATAAAGCAGACCCTTTATTCCCTGTAGATATGAATCAATGTCCAACCCTTAAGGTCAACCCTGTTAGTCTAGGACTAATTCATGAGCCCTTTTCTTATTCCTACCTTACCAAGTCACCCCCGAATCTACTTCTTATTTCCTACCCTTACCTGAGATTTTCAATGTTTCTAAAACCATTATGTTACATTTTGTTGAGGTTAGCATGTTTCATCAATCCTTTGACCCTGTTAGATTTGTCACTTATATCTGGAGAACCCTATGGCATCTATTAGGAGTGCATGTCAAGTTTTCATCTGCATGTCACCCACCGACCAAGAGTCAAGCACAGAATTGAAATTAAGGACTTAAAAAAATAAAAATAAATAAATAAATAAATTTTCTTCACTAGTAATGCATAGTGAGTCTATTAGATGTTTGCAGAGTCATATGCATAACACATTAAAGAATGCATAAGAATCATATGGCTAATCCAAGAAAAAGACTCAAAGAAATCAATGATAGAGACTTTTTCATGGTCAAGCTACGACCTGAACGGTTCTCACTTGGAACCATGAAGAAGTTACATGCCCGTAGTAGTGGACCATACAAAGTAATTAGAAAAATTGGACCTAATGCCTGCATGCTTAAGTTACCACATGAGCTAGGTATTAGTTCTACTTTCAATATTTCAGACCTTATAAAGTATAGGGAGCCAATGTTGATTCCTAGTGAGCCATTTGGGCCTAATCCAATCCTTAAGAGTGAGCCAACCCATGTGTGTCCACCTGCCATACTACCAGTCCAGAGAGATAGGGATCTTGGACGACAAGATTATCGCTACTCGGGGCAAAGACTATCAGCGATATCTAGTTTATTGGCAAGGACGACCCGAGACTAACAATTCTTGGATCACAAGAGAGGACTTGCAAAGAATTGACCATGACTTACTAGAGCACTATCATAACAAAGTTGATCCATACTCGACAAGATCGAGTTCCTCCCACCCGAGGAGAATTGGTGCAGACACCAGGACTAGAAGAAAATGACAGGCCGAACCCACTTCCCTCTAGATCACCTGTGAGTGAAGCCCTAAGTCCAAACCACACTTGTAAATAATTATCTTGAATTTTTGTTATTTTAACTTAGTTGAGTTTAGCCCTAAACCCCAAAATTGAGTCCATGTAAAAACCCTTGGACCCAAAATTGAGTCAGTAAAAAAAATTTCAATTTCAATTGGGTCAAAATTTCTGTTATAATGGTCTAGTATTAGTTAGCCCTTTTTACCAATTAGGGTTTGTATATAAATCCTATTTATCAGGTTATGTCAAAACCTATTTTGGACCAAATCCTATTTACTAAGTTTATTTAGTTGGTTATGCCTTTTGATCAATTTGATCAAGTTGAGCTTTAATTAATTAATTGTTGAGTCTTGTAATTATTAGTTGAGTCATGTAATACAAGAGGAGACCCAAGTCAAGACCCATGTGACTCTATATGCTAGCTCAAGTCAAGCCATGTGACTCCATGTGCTAGTCCAAGTCACTTGCCACATGCAACCACTTCTTGGCGCCACCTTTTCAAGATTTTGGACAACATCACATGACATGTTTGGACATCACTTGCCACCTCATCGGGACAACATAACATGCCATGTCATTTATCTTGGTTGGCCAATTTTATGTCAAAAAAATAGTTATCTTTATTTTTTATCAAGATATTAAGACATCCGGACATCTAGACATCCGGACATCTAGACATGTAAGCTTATCCAAGGAGGGTGCCTCATTTAAATTCCAATGATGATTTTAAGAGAAGTAAAGCAGAAGGATTACATCTCATTTAGCACCTCATTTATTTTCTCTTTGTCCCCCATACCAAGGAGCGCCACATTTCAAGGAGAGGAATCTTGAAGAAGTTTGAATTCAAGGGGATGCCAATCATGAAAGGGAATTCAAATGTCAAAGAATATTTGATCTAGAATATCAACCTTATCTTAGAGGTCAAATGCACAAGGATTGACGCCATATTTATTCGCATCCTCATTTGGTCGCCCATTTGAAATATATCCAATTTAATGCCACTTTTAAGAGGAGTAAGAAAAAAGGACTCCTCATTTCTCATCCCAAGTTGTCGCCCACTCTCAAATTTAAATTCAAAGGACCGGAAATTAAGATGGAAGGAAGAGTTAGTGTACATCCATTCTCATTTCTCATGTCGCCCATTTCATAAGAATGCCCATTCCTTTTTATCGCCCAACCTAGAAGGAGTCTTATCCAGTGTTGCCGCCCAAGTCAGATGAAGTCCAGGAAAGATCAAAGACAAGAGTCCAAGACACCAGAAGCAAGAATTCAAGGAGTTGTTGCCCAAGGAAAACCAATGCTAGTCTTTGTAACCCTTATACTTCTGGTTGATGGTCTATAAATACCTTATCAACCCCTCTTATATTATTCAATTCCATATTTATGAAATAAAGTTGACATTCTGTCAAAATTTACTTTGCTGTGTGCATCACGGGGTGTGAGGCCCTTTTTCTTTGTTTTTCGGAACATCGCGGGGTGTGAGGCCCTACATATCTAACAATCAGAAAATCCTAGCCGCCTTCCAGCTTCTTCCTCCCTTTTCCTCTTCCTTTGAATTTCTTTTTCTTTCCCACGCCTTCTTATTGTGTGTTTGACTGATTGCAGGTGATCGAGATTAGACATGATGGTAATTCTTGCCCTGGAACCAGTTGGACTAAAGATCGAAGCCCGAGAGTCGAGATCTTGAAGCCCTGTGATGCGGCAAGCATATGATTAATGTTTTGAATATGGTTTGTAGAGCAATGAAACCTAATTATACTTAGCATTGTACTCATCTTAATAAGATTTAATGATTATATGAAAAGGGACTATTACATGATTAGACATAACTCTAAAACTAAGAAGGAAAAAGATATAGACAATAGGGGCTAATGATTGAGGACTTGCCTTGTTGAGCTTTCCAACCTTCTAATGATTTCAAACCTTGAAACTACCGATGCTCTGGACTGGAGAACTCGGATAACAGAGATCAGAACGCTGGGCTTGGGCTTCAGCTTGTTGGTTCATTGTCAAGGGGAACCTTGTTCACAACTCAAAGACTTCGAAGGACCCTGCAATGAAGATCAAAAGTTAAGGAAGAAGAAAGCAGGCATAGGGAAGGGATGGAATAATTTATGAGCAAGGAAGGAAGTCTGAGATGGTTTGGCCGGCTCCAATGTATCCTTCTTGAACTTGGCGTTGGATGGCTTGGAGAAGAAAGTAGATTCGAGTGGGGGGAAAGGGGGCTTAGGAACAATCACTCAAAGAAATAATATAAGACTACAACTTCAACTTCAACTTCATTTTTCATTCATCTCATCAAAATCAATCTCATCTCCCTTTTTACAATAGGAATGAGGGGTTATTTATAAGCTCCATAACCCTCATTTGAATTTGAATACAGGATAGGGATAACTCAAATTTAAATAAAAGATAGGATAAGATAAGCCTATCCATATCTCAATCATAACCAACAAAATCCTAATTTAAATTTCAAATAAAAGATAGGATAAGATAAGCCTATCCATATCTAAATCATAACCAACAAAATCCTAATTTAAATTTCAAATAAAAGATAAATCCTAAATTTATTTTTCAAATTTATTTGCTGCTCCGAAATTTGTGCTGCTCCGAGATTCGTGCAGGATGATGTCCCCATCACCCTGCCGTAAGATCCTTGAGAGTCTAGTCAAATCTACACCAGAGGGATATAATCTTCGTTGGTACAAATCTACACCAGAGGGATATAATCTTCGTTGGTAAATTTAAATACCCATCCCTGCTCCTTAACTTTTGATTTCTTTATAAGTAGAACCCTAGTTTAAGGTTATTTCTTAATCACCAAGTCCCGTTCCTAATTAATTTTGCTTGATTTACTTTGCGAGTTTTAGAACTAGTTGACTAGTCTAGTTTTATTGAATGCTTTGAGTCTCAATTTTTTAAAAAAAAGTCAAAAAAATAATTGCTGCTTAATCTCTGATAATTAGATTTAAAATCAGTAATTTAGTTTTACATATTATCCCGCATCACTTATATTATATTCAATTTGAACGATTTTTGGACCGTTGGACTCATAATGATTTGAAAAATATTTTGATTGAGTTCTTCATGTATAATAAAATATTTAAATAATTTATAAATTATTTATATAAAATTCTACTCATTGTTATATAATTCGAGTGTATTTTTGCATAGCCCTAAAGGGTGTAGAGAACTCTATAAATTTTGAATAGCTGAGTTATTGAAGACTAATTATTCATCTTTTATTATATTTTAGAATTGCATATTGATATCTCTATTAAAGTTAATCCAAAATTGACTGTAATTGATTGTTATACTATAATTCTTGTTCAAAGATATTTTATGGTTATGTAATAGGTATTATTGATAGAAGTGGAAGTTAGAATGCATTAGTATATTATGATATAATTAGTGGGATGCATGTTGTTGAGTATCCCATTTTGGACTGATCTTTTGTGGCATACATGTCATTAAAGTATGCCATTTTATTTTTTGTTTGGACATTTATCTTTCCTAAATAAATAATTTTGTAGGTTGACATAAATATTTATCATCAAAGTGATTTATTTATGTCTATCCATTGAATTTTTCATCATGTGAAGGATATTTTTTGGTTATTGTATATAATCACCTGTCCAAAGGGGGTTATTATTTTTTTTAATATGGAAAGATTGCATGAGGCATTGTGTTGCAATGGTCTCTAGCTTTCATGGTCTGTTTACCCAAAGGGAATAGGTTCATAATTGTTAGGATATTTCATTTATTTGTGATTTCATGTGAAGAGTACTTATGCATATTGTATGTACTATCCAAAAAAAATATGTAAATTGTATTTGGACTCTTATATATCATTTATGTATATGCCCATTAACTAGTATTTTGCATTCTTGCTCTCTTTGCTTATACAACCATTTTTATGTTGATAATAATAATATTGTTATTGAGGTTTTAACTGGATCAAAATATCAAAGGTGGAGATATATTGGACTTAAAAATTTGTCTATTCAAAGGATATATATTTTTAAAATTTTATATTCTCATTATTGGAGCTTAAAAGTATGTCATATTTTCTGCCTATAAGAGAGTTTTATGATGATGCACATGGTACACTTGTTGAGAATGACTTATTATATTTAAAGTCTTTATTTATTTATTATTTATACCTCAAATATGTTACATCGTACATGAGCTTGATTGATGTTTTGTATATCTTATACCATCTTAGAGGTCATGACTTGATGATCTCTCATTGAAAGGTTTGTGAATTTCGATGAATGGTGACCACAAAGTGGCCTGTTCACTGAAATTTACAAGATCCTTTTATAAGATATTTAGAAGAGATTATGTTGACCCCTGGAATGATTTTGATGATTACAAAATATTGGAGCATGTATACTTTACTAATTCTTTCAATTATTCAAGAAGTTTTGTAGGAAAGTGCTTGTCTTCACATTAGTTGGTTTTCTATCTAGTTGAGATGTATTCCAACATTGTATGAACTATTGTATATTCAAATTGTAAAGCCCTAATCCTTCATGTATGTAATCTTGTAAAAGGGCTATAAATTAGTAAAAAATGAGTGAAAATAAGTTAGACATGTTTGGCAAGCTCGTTAAAGCTTTTTGGAAGATTTGCTCTTATTGGAATCTTAAATTGAAGAAGTTTGAATGCATAGGAAGAATTTTTGTAAGAGTCAACTCATGGATCAAGAGCCGACTCTCATTCTGGCACGGCACAAAAATTTCAGTATTTCAGAACTTCGAACCGACTCGATGAAGAACTTATGTTTTTAGTGATTGAGGCCTCGAGTCGACTCAAGCCCGGAAGAGCCGACTCGTCCAGAGTTTGTTTTGTTGGTGTCTGACTTTAAGCTAACTCAGCCTTGAAGAGCCGACTCCTGCAGAATTTGATTTTCTATTGATTGAGAGTTCGAGTCAACCCAACCCAGAAGAGCTGACTCGCACAAAACTTTTTTTTGGGATGTGTGAGACTTTGAGCCGACTCATGGAACTCGAGTCGACTCAAGTGATGAGTTTTTGCAGTCTAAAACCAAGTGAGGGTTTTCTTTGGTGATCCCGATAAAACCAAAATATATAGGTTTGGATTGTGAGCCTATTAAAATAATCTGACTGTATTCCGATGGGGGATATAGTGGAAATCTCAAGTGGTGCTTGGATAGTGGACGTAGGAGCAGGTTGCTCCGAACCACTCTAAATTCTTTATGTTTGTGATTGTGCTTATTTAAGTTCATTGCATTTATTTACTTGCTTCCGCATTGTATTGTTCACCACAATACTAAAAGGATTTTAAATTGCACATACTTGCTAAAGTTTTTATAATCCCAATTTACCCCCTCTTGGAAAGCTACCTGGGCAATAAATTACATAACATTATATGTTGGAGAGATATACCTTATGTGGATCACTTTCTTTTTAAAGAAAGTTTTGTTACATTGGACCAAAGTCTCTCATTAAAATAATACTTATAAAGATTGTCTAGGATATATTGTAGTTAGTATATTTATATTCAATAGAGTTAATGCTCCTATTACGATGACTCTAACTGGGATAAAATATAAAAACTAAAATTATGCTAGCACTAAGTATGATGGAATATAAATATTACATTATGTAAAGATCTTCCATCTTGGATGTCTTATAAGAGTACTCTAAAATAAAGCTGCCTATAAAAGTGATAAAGAGTGAATCATTTTATTAGTAATATATATATATATATAATTGATTTCATTCTCATTGTTGTATTTAAGAATGGTGATTTAATATAATTTTTTGACCTCATTTGTAAAAGATATATAGAATCTAATAAAAAAAGTCTAGATAGCTGATAGATAGATAAATTAATATGTGATAGATAGTATGATAATGTTAGGGTCTATATCTTGAAACTAGAGAGTATTATACCTAAAATTAGTATTATGATATTTCTATCTCTAATACATTGGTTACTCATCATATTTTACTTTTCCTACTGTACGGTTTAGTGAATTTAAAATCATATATGTAAAATAATTAATAATTATATCCTATTTTATTTCAGAAGATTTGATATTTTTGAGAAAAGGATAATGATATTGATAAAGTGTATCAGTCACATTCTAGAATCCCATACATAATAAATAAATGGTATTATTGAATATTTATATAAGTACGGGACAGTTATTTAATATATATGCCTGAAATTTCTAAATAAAATGATGTGATTGAGAGGGAAAGCATACTCTGAAAGACATGGTGTGAAGCATGATGAGTAGGTGCAATTGATCATGATATCTTTTGTACAAGATTCTAAAGAACTGCCATCTATATTTTAAATAAATTCTTGGTAAAATAGGTATACAAGATACTTTTATGTCGAAGGTTAGTAGGAAATCCAATATTATTCAATTTTATGTTTGAAAATGTCCTGCAATACTTTATTATGGATAATCTATCAGTGAATAAATCTTGATTTTATAATAATATGTTATTTATTTTGGTTATATAGATATTTTTAAAATTAATATAGATTCTACTATCCTAATAGAGGTATAAAGAATATTGAGTTAAATCATACCATGTTTGTAGATTCTGATTTGCATAATATTAGATGCTCATATATTAGAAATATGTCATTGAAGGAAAATAACATGCTGCTCTTATTTTTTTTTATCTATATGAATGTTATATTTCATCCTACTGGATGACAATTGGAGAGCAATATCATATATACAAACTAATTCTAGTAATTCTATTACTAGTTGATATAGCATTAGTAAAGAAGTCATATAAACAAATGAAAACATGTCATTTTTATGATAATTTAATTTCTCAATATTTGAATGGCTGGAGGATTTATTTTATAGAATGATAAAGGTATAAAAATATAATCTAGTGATATTATTTGGATATGCATGTAAAGTTTATGGAATGTTGTAAAGTCACAGTTCATATTGCTTTTATTATGAAACTTTATCATAGGTCTTATAATTACTGATTCTATCTTAAAACCACTTAAAATTTATTATAAAATAGTGTAGCTATGTTCTTTAAAAGAATAATAAAAATTTTCATTATCTCTATCTATGTAAAGATAGAATATTTGACAGTCAGAGATTTTAATTAAAGGGAGATATTTGTAAAATATATAATGTCAATGTTTATTGATTCCCTAATCAAATGAATAAAATCGATAGTTTTTATGAAACATGTCAAGAATATAGGCATTTTAGAATCTTTTGATTTTTTGGATTAGTGAGATTTTGATATAGTTTGATATATTTATGCATTGACTTAATTGATAAATTTTATTTATCTTTGATTACTTTAATTGATGGATTATAATTCAAGGACACATAAGTATCGAGTGCATATGTATAAAGTCCAAGTTGGTTGATCATCTAATCAAAAATTTGAAGCTCGTATACTTTATAAAGCATGTTGAAAAAATAGGCATATTGAATTCTTTTGTTGTGCTTGGCTAATGGGAGTGACTTTATATTTGTGCTTTATTGTTATAAAGCTTGGCTTCATTTGATATTTCTATCATATGTATTTATATACATTATTAGCATGATAGTTGATGGATTGCATTCTTATATAGTTTATGTACATATGTGAAATAATAGAATACAATATAGTATCTCAAGTATTTTATCTTGAGAATGATAATTATATGAATATGTCTCATTTAATAATTATGATATCTTATCGTGTTTGGAGACATGCTGACTTCTTTTGAAGTCATGAAATTTCTCTTGCTTATTTTATTTTTCAAGTATGTTGAAGAGATATTGGAGGACTGACAATGAAAATAGCATGTTTTATTTTGGATCACCTTGATATTATTTTCTTGCTATACTACCATACCAAGACTCATGTCGATAGTATTTATGATACTTATAATCATGGATAGGTCTTGTATCAGATAAGTGGTATAATAACTTCCATGATTCGGTATGATGGATACTGATGGACTGAGTCATTTGTAGGTGATGTCTATGGATCATATAATGACCATATTTTTCAACCCGAGAGTCGTTTTTAAAATAAAATATTTTTAAAATTATAATTAATGTAGTCCAAGTGGGAGAATGTAAGAGTTTTTCTTAATTTAGGCTAATATTAATTAGTATTTATATTTTATTAAAATCGAGTTGATTTTATAGTCCATGTTGATAGACGTATGTTGAGCCCAATGTTATGTGATCATTATTTAGACTAGGAGCACCTTATATGAATTGGTGTGATTAAAGCGGCACAGTATAGGCCTTGGCCCAACTGGCTCATGATTGGAGGGCCTGTTAAGATTTATTATAAATAACAGTCTATGTCCCATCTCCACTCCTCATTATGATATTATTATTCTACGTGAGATTTGTTCTCACGGCTTGTCCCATCGATAGCTATCTGCTGTGAGGATGCTAGAGAGAAGGACTCTGCCTTCGATGTTCACATGAGCATCTTTTATAGGTTTGGAATTAATGATGAATACAGATATATATCGTAAACCCCTTTTAACAAATCTTGATAATGAATATGATAAATAATATGAGATATATTAAAGAATTTTTTTTCCCTGCATATCAAGTAAATATGGCAAAAGATATTATTGTCATCCCAAGTATCCACAAAGTTTAACAAATAATATAGTCCATGCACTCACAAGAATGAAGCGCAGTAAATCCAATGAGCTGAAGAAGATTCAATTAATCCTTTTATTCTCTTAAATAAAGAATGTTTCTTTCCTTTTCTTTTTCTTTTTTTAAAAATAGGGAGTATGGTAGCTATTCGCTACCACTCATATTTGCATTTGGGACCTCTTACTTGGAGGGAAGGGTGCCAACCAGGTAAAGAACAATTTATGGCCAGTGCAAATTGATAGTAGTTCTATATTGCTTAAATGAAAAGGTGCACACGAGCAATTTTTCATAATTCTTTTGAGAATTACACTCAGAGTATGAGGCACCACTTTTTCGAATCAAACTAAGAAATTATTTAAGATCCATGTACTCACAATTTTTAGAAATGTTTAATTATGAGTGAAAGGATAGAAGTCAAATTGGGTCAAATCTCTCACACACCATAGTGAAAGTCGGGTTTCATATTTTATGATACAAGTTTGTTACAAGAGATAAAATTTATAATAGAACAACAGGGATGATGCAAATTGTAATTTGATCAAGCAAAAGAAGAAACTAAGACTTGTCTGTGTTGGTAGTAAGTAAAAACAAGAAAAAAAAAATTCTTTCAAATCCTTAAGCAACCATCCATAGATTGTAGTAATTAAATGGCTATAAAGGAACTCCTGCTCTTCAAACTAAAGCGCAGTTACTTGTGTGCTAACTTGGCTTCAGATGGATTATTTGCGGAACTTCATAATGTGCATTACAATGTATCATGCAAACAGAAATTTTTGTGAAGTAAATTATCCACAAAAGGAGAAAAAGATTTAACGTTGTATTTCGTAGTAGACAATGTATCCAAATTACTAGTAATTTTAAAGGATCCCACTACATTATTATATTTGACACATTTTTTTATGACAATCCAGGTATTCTGAATTATCCTTAAAGGGGATGGTAATCCAAATTTTTCCCTTCTAGGTAATCTAGATAACCAAATTATCTTCCCCTTCCTTTTTACTTCTGCGCTCCCCCCCCCCCGCCCCGACCTCTCTACCATCCGTCGACCGTCCTCTGGCCTATCGACCGATGGAGGGAGGGGGCGATGCTGGCAAGGACGAGGGAGGGGGCGGGCGATGCTGCAAATAAGGAGAAAAAGGAGGAGGGGTGGGCTGTGCTAGTGGGGGCAGGGAAGGGGATGAGCATACCGCAAAGAAGAAGGAGAAGGGGATGGGTAGTGGCAGCAAGGGCGAGGGAGGGGGTAGGCGATGCTACGAGGAAGGAGAAGATGGAGAGGGGGTAGGTGGTGTTGGTAGGAGTGGTGGAGGGGGTGGGCAGTGCTAGCAGGACGGGAGGTGGGGAGAATCGAAGAAGAAGAGAAAGAAAACATATATATATATATATATATATATATATATATATATATATTAAATATAATTAAATTCAGAGATAATTTAGTAATTTAAATTTATAATATACAACATTATTTATATGTACCAAATATAATAATTCGGCAATTCTTCTTATCTTTCAAGATTGCATGACAATGCATCCAACGCAACCTAAATATCTTTGTTATCTTCTAAAAAAGGTGGCAAATTACTTGATGTGATTAAAAATTTCACCTCACTAATTTCTAGAATTGGCTATATATCTTTGTGAATTTATTCACGGATCCTCTCACAAGAATTCCACATTCAAGTGCCATCCCGAGAAGACTCATGACACGGATTCCTTGCTCTCCAAAATGCAATGCTCTGGAATCATTCAATTTAGCTAGTTGTAATGCGGAAGCAATCATAAAAATAGAGGCGATTGCTCGTTGCCCAATATGGCACTTGTGATATTGAATGGGAGCACTGCATGATAGGCCTAACTTTGCAAGATTTTGTACTTTTTTGGGGTTACCTTTCGAGGCCCAACTGATAGTCCTCGAATTACTCCACACAAGGTACTATGATCAGCTAAAAAGATATGGTGAAACAAAATCTTATGCTCCCTAGGATGCTGGATACTGTACATGAGGAGGCTATCTAGGAAGATCTCATGCAAGATTTGTAGAATCTAGAGCATGTGGTTGAGTATCAGCTCTATAATTTCGCATGATTGGTCTATCATGCTCTCCAAACTATTGGCTTGTGTTATTATTATTATTATTATTATTTTAAATGCCTATCTATATTTTGCGATTAATATTTCGGGCAGGGAATTAAGCTTATAGGTTTACATTGAGGGTGACGAAGGAAAAGAATCTGGGTTAAGGGTTTGGCTCAAGCTAGATAAAAGTGGTATGATGGCCTACAAAAAATATTAAGGTGGTGCATGAAACTCCGAGCTATTGGCATTATGGGTTGTCCTCCTCCTTTTTTGGCCTTCGTGACTCGAGAGCATTCAATGCTTGGTGGAACACAAGCAAGACCTTCATCAGAGAATCACATGGAGAGAGGACGATGGTGTTCTGAGTCTGTCTTCTACGTTGCAGAATTTTTGGAAGCTAGACATGTGGGGTGCTCTCTCCAACCTTTGGATTATATGGCAATTCAATGCACCCAAGTATCCAAAGCATCATACAAATGATCAGCAGTCTCGTGATTGATGATGATGATGATGGTGCATATAAAATATTCTCGGAGGGAGAAAAGTAAAGTAAAACAAACATTCTCTTTCATATCCATGCAAAAATAAAAAAATAAAAAATAAAAAAAATCGTGAAGTAGAATATATACTTTCAGATTTTTGGTGCATGGATTATTTCTGAATACTTAGGTTTTTTCTGGGACCTAGGATGGTAGTAATTTTTAGTGGATGAGACAGAGCAAGAGGCAGTTGAATTCATAAAGTGCCTCACATGAGTTCTGCTTCCACTTTGCCCTGTCATTGCAACCATTCAACGTATGGTTTATGATTCATTGGACATAGCCTCTCTCTCTCTCTCTCTCTTACACACATATCCCCATCTCTTCCTTTGGGAAAAATGTCAGAAAAGTAATGAGATAACGTAGTGGATGATGGTGAAGAAAGGGAAAGCCGAGCATCTTTAACAATGTCTGGGTTTGAACAGACCTTAGCTTTTCTGTGATAATTTGGGCTACTCCTGGATTTACTTTGGCAGTCATGGGCCAGGCTTGCTTAAAGTGCAACTACTGGGCAGACTTCAAGCCATTGCCAATTTGCCAGACACGGATCGAATCTATTAGCTGTCTATTGGATTCCATCTTGATGATAAGGCAGCCAACCAATTCATTGTCGGAGTTGTTATGAACTCCTACTCGACAATAAAATATATTTTTTTAAGTCTTTTAGTGCGGGTCCATGCAACTTAATTGGTATGTTTAAATTTGTCTTTTAGTGGAAGATAGCGATGTTTGTATTTTTTTTAGTGGGAGAAAGAGTGTGCCATTTTTATTAAATGTGGAAGATATTTTTTTTCCTTTGTGTGAGGAGTCTTTTTCACTATCATTGCTCGATTTAATTAATGCTAGTTCTGGATCTTAAGCCAGTGTATTTGATCTACACTAAAAGTCATGCTGTTCTGCATCTCTTAATTCTAAACCTGAGAGAGAAGCATAGATCAAGAGCAAAACAATTGCCTGAATTTATAATTATTTAGACTAATCATCAAGGGTGACTGCTGTTGAATTAATACTTATCTTCCAAGAATTGTAGCAGCTTATCCAAACATGAAGCATACCTGAAATATATTCAAGTTTGAATAGGAGGGAGAGCCTGGGGAAGGCCACCACCATGCTCTGTCAGGAAAAAGAGGTCTCGGAATGGAGGTGATTTATCTGAGCCACGAGGAGATAACGGACAGCCTAAAATCAACCCTCCAAGCTGCCGGTGATGTCATGGAAGCGGATATGATGGGAAAGGAATTTAATGAGACTGTTGGGTTATCCGTCGATAGCTCCCATCATTGTTGATTTCAATAAAACTTTTATTCTAGAATGTTAGGAAGGCTAGTAAGCATTCCTTCCTTTCGATGTATCGAAGATTTGTGCAACAGCACCAATCAAAAATATATCCTGATGGAGACGAGGCTCTCGAGCTCGAGTTTGGATCGCATACGATATCGATTTCCATCGAGCCAGAATTTTTTATGCGATGGATTTCCAAGATTTATCTGGAGAAATTATTATTATTTAAAAACTTGGTGTAGCTAATGTGAATGTCTTTCATCAATGTTCATAGTTGCTATTGTAATTTCTGAATCTAATGATTTTACTTGACTTTTATTTGTTGTTTATGCCAATATTGATTATAGAGATAGGAGAGTTATGTGGCAGGAGATGACTGCTTTGATTGATCAAGAGTTACCCTCTATTGTAGCTGGTGACTTTAATTGTATTGATAGGCCCGAGGAGAAAAGGGGAGGGCGGTTGTTTGTGGAGAATACAAGGTCGAGGGAGTTTGTAGAGTTCTTACACTCTACTGGCTTGGTGGACCTTAGTTTTATAGGCTCGAGATTTACTTGGTATAATAATTCGCTTGAAGGGACTATAGTGTCAAAAAGATTAGATCGAGTTTTTGTGATGGCCAGCTAAATCAAACAACAACCTACTCACCTTATTTGTCTCTTATCGATGACTTCTTTTGACCATAATCACTATTGTTAACCATTGATTCCTCTCCCTCTTATCAGAATCCCTTTCGATCTGAGAAGTTCTGGCTATCCTACCCTTGCTCATGGAAGATTGTGAGAGAGATGTTGTTGGATCGATGCCCCTAACCATTCTTATAAAAGGAACGTCCCTATTATAAGAGGCCGGTTTATCTCTCTTAAACCAGCAGTGCAGCGACCGGGCACTCGAGTCGACCCCTCCACCGACCCTCGCAAAAGCTATCCAGGGTACTAAACCTCGAGTCGGCTCGCTGGAGACGAACACCTCAGCACCAACCAAGGGATATTGACGTGGCACCAGACCCGCCTTACCGGTGGCACCCACATCCCCGTGGGCCCAGACCTTACATCCGGACGAACCACGAGGGTGTGAGCTGGCCCAGCCAACAATCCCCCCCCAACGAAACGACAGAGAGTTTTTCCCCCTGCGGAGATTTGAACCCGAGATCTCGACTTTGATACCAGTTGTTGGATCGATGCCCCTAACCATTCTTACAAAAGGAACATCCCTATTATAAGAGGCCAGTTTATCTCTCTTAAACCAGCAGCGCAGTGACCGGGCACTCGAGTCGACCCCTGCAAGAGCTACCCAGGATACTAAATCTCGAGTCGGCTCGCTGGAGACGAGCACCTCAGCACCAACCAAGGGACGTTGACGTGGCACCATACCCACTTTACCGGTGGCACCCACATCCCCGTGGGCCCAGACCCTACATCCGGACGAACCAGGAGGGTGCGAGCTGGCCCAGCCAACATATGTGGAATCTGCTAATGAGAGGAGATGCTAGCTATCGAGTGACTCGCCAGCTTGAGTTGACTAGGAGATGTCTACTTCAGTGGAACAATGTTGAGGTGGTGCTATCTTCCGGCGACTTGAGGCTGCCAAGGGGCCTATCTCTAAATTCCATGAGCAGAGGAGTAAGAAGGTGGTCTTTCTAAGTATGATTTGTTTGAGCTCCGTCACCAGCTTTCTGAGCATCATTCTCTTTAAGATAGTAGGAGACCTTTTGGAGATAGAAGTTTAGAGCCCGGTGGATTGGGAAGGGAGATAGAAATACAAGGTTCTTCCACCATGCTATAATTGTTCACAAGCATAAAAACCAGATCCGGACTTTGTGAAACTTTGAGGGGTGGTGAGTATATGAGGAGAATGGGATTAGATAGAAGATTGTGAACTTCTTCTGATTGAGATGAACGATGACTTTTGGGGGTATCAATTCGTTCATGCCTCCCTCTTCTAGTGGCATGGTTTCTAAATAGGAAAACCATGAGCTTCTTCAACCCATCTCTGTGGATGAGATTCGGAGAGTTGTTGGTTCTTAGCTGAGGACAAAGCTCCTGAACCAGATGATTTTTCTCATCTTTTTTTTTAGATGGTATCAGTCTATTATTCAGTTTGAGATGATGGCTACTATACAGGACTTCTTTACCTATGGTCAAATACCAGATTCTTGGAAGTGCTCTTTCATTGCACTGTTACTAAAAAGGCAAGATGCTTCTCAACCAGGGTACTATAAAATAATCAACTTGTATACAATCTTGTATAAGATTTGCATGGAGCTTATGGTTATCAAGATAAAGCCTCTCCTCCCTCGGCTTCTTTGTCCTGAGTAGAGGATGTTTGTTTATGAGCATAGTATCTCTAATAATGTCCTCATTACTTAAAAGTTTATATATGATATATGCCGAGTATCCATTTGTCATAGTCTTATGGCAATCAAGCTGGATATGGAGCAGTATATAAGTAGTCCATCTTTTGCTATTATTATAAATGAGACTCCGTCAGACTTTTTTTGCTTTACTATTAGCCTACAACAAGGTTATCCCTTGTTCCCCTACCTCTTCATTATTTATGCTGATGCCCTATTGCGAGCTTTGCATGCTACATCCCAGGGCTTAGTTTTAGATCCTTATATCCCAGCCTTCGAAGCCTAGCCCATCTTACATTTACTGTTTGTAGATGATTGATTGTTGGTGGGAAGAGCTATAGTATGGAATACCGAAGGATTTAGAAGAATTCTGGAGGATTATTGTTTAGATTCAGACTAGAAGGTGAACCTCCTCAAGTCTATTGTGCATTTCAGTCTGTGGGCACTTGGTCACCTTTGACATATGATAAGAGACAGACTTGGGCACACTGGGATATTGCGATATCTGAAAGTTTCCATTACTCATGGAAGACTAGAAGGACGGAATATGGTCATATGGAGCAGGTGATTTGGGAATGTTTGGAAGGATGTCAGGCCCATCCTCTTTCCGTGATGGGTAGGGTTATCTTGGTGAGGTCAGTCCTAAGCTCTATGCTTATCTATCTTCTTTCAAATACCATCTTGTCCTAAATTTTGGTGACCGAGCTCGAGCAATATTTTTGGAGATTCTTGTGGGGTTCTCAACTTGGAAGAGGTGGCTTATACCTTTTAGCTTTGGATGTTGTGTGCTAGCTCTTAAGAGAGGGAGACCTTGGTATTTAGTCTTTGATCATAAGGAGGGATGCCTTGATTCCTGGACATGTGGCTAGATTAGTGCTCAATCCAGATAGCCTGTAAAGCTTGATAATGAAGGCCAAGTATGGATCGTGGTCCTTACAATCTTAAGCCCCATAGGTGATTTATCAAACTAGATGGATTGTAGGGGATGGATGATCAGTGAATCTCTTGCTTGGTCCGTAGATGGTTAACCTACCCCTGAGCTAATGGCCAACCTTTATTAGTTTTGAAATATTTGACTCTATGAGGATTTCATATCTCTTCCACCCCCAAAGCAGAGAATGGGACTCGGCGACTGTTACTCGAGCTTTTGGAGAGGTGCTGGGTGAGCGTGTCATTTCCATAACACTTCCAATTCATAAGAGTCAGGATGTTTGGATATGAAGATTCTCTTGTATATCGAGAGCTGTGATGGCAGACCTCTATCGACTATATTAGGAGGAACCGCATATGAACCTTGATGCTAGCTAGATTTGAAAAACAAGTGTCCATCCGAGGATGAGTCTCTCCCTCTAAAAGATTTCTTGGAGACTATTGCCAACTAGATCTTTCCTCAGTAGAAGAGGCTACACCTACAGTTGACCTGTCCATCCTGTAGATATGAAGAGGAAACTTTGGAGCATGTCCTCTTCATGTGCCAACAAGCCAAACAGGTATAGCATCTTGCAAAACTTCACGAGTTGACTTTCTAGCATGATGATCCGGTGCAGAAATTTCTTGATTTTTCTGAGATAGAGTATTGCTAGACACCAAACTAGGGGAGGTAGAATCCGAGTAGCATACATTGCGTTCCATGTATAGCTATCTTGGAATACCTTAGTTTTTGAATCATGTAGATGCTCGATAAGGATTATTTTTGAACGTGCTTACATATATGCTATGAAGATTACTGAAATAACCTTGAGACCCATGGAAACCTAGGATCCCCACTTTACTCCCGTAGCGACCAGATAGGTGTTTATTTCCTGGAAGCCCCCACCTTTGCGATACATCAAGATCAATTTTGATGGTGCGTCGGAGGTAGTCGGGGTGGTGCTAGTTTTGTTATTCATAGTTTCAGATTGGAATTGATGGTGGCAGGGGGATCTATCTCTACAAGCCGATGATTTTTGTGGTGGAACTTTGAAATGCTTGGACAAGAGTTACTTATGCTCGGAGGATCTTGCAAGCCAACCATCTCATTATCGATGATAACTTCATTACCATGTTTGCTTGGATCCAAGAAAATATGCAGGGAAAGACGGTGCACCATTTCCTCCACGATATTGCTGCTATCTTGATAGGTTGCACTACTGTAATTATCGGGCATGTCTATCAAGAGGCAAATTCTATCGCTGACCAGGCAACCATCTATATTGCAGAGCACTCGAAATTTTTTTTATGGACCAAGATAAGGGAGGCCCCGGCCTATTTTCATAATATTTTACTTTCTAACTTTTATTTGGACGTATTCACAAATGATTTGTACGGACGCTCCATCTTATTTAAAAAAAAAGCTCCCGCAAACAATGTTAACCGACCGAGTCTAGAAAGATGGAAGATAGATTTTGATCATGCCTGACCTAGTGATTCAGCCAAGCCAACAAAATTATCATGACCTGCTAATTAGCCTATGGACATCACTAAATTTTCATCTACAAGCTTCAATCAATACCGAACAAAATACTACTCATAAAATAACTTAATCATCCAATTCAAACGAAGAGCTTACCGGAGGAAATATAACACCAACACAAATCCAACCCTCAACCGGTCGAACCTTATAAAGTTCTCATCATAAAAAGATTCAAAACAGAAAAATTACACCAGCCAAAATTTCTTTAGCGTTACAAGCAATGGTCATGCCGTTGGTTGGAACACGTTAGAATACTTTTTTTTTTTTTTTGAAAAAATAAAATCTCATAAAGTCTAAGTATATTCAATCATCATCGGGGAGTTTATCATCCAGGGACTTCGATTCGGTGCAATTATCGACGTAACCGTGTATGGAGGTGAAGAAAATCATGACCGACATGCATGCAGCGTGCACTGTACAACTCATTATTGGCCTGCACCAACCGTGCATGAGACGTAGCTTTTTCTTTTGCATGCATGATCGCGTACTCTCCGGCAGACCTCTTTTGAATTAAATGAGTAAGATATCCCCATGTTCGATCCCATGTCCCATTGATCACTTAATTGCACCGGGTCAGTACTCGGTCCTCTCTTATCAGAGACAAAAAGAGAACCCATTCCTAGAGAACGTTGCCATTGACCCGGTCTCTTTGCAGGATCCTACCACACCTTTTAAGAAAAACAAATATCTCTCTCTGCCATCATGCATTCAATGAACTCCTCACATGAAACTTAACTAATGATTGGACATTGCTTTGTCGATCGATCGATCGATCGAATAGGGCGGATGGATATATCGATGAAGGCTGGAACAGTTGAAAGAAAATTAATTGCCCTGTGGCGGTGGAGGTGGTAAGTTTCCCGATGAGTGGATTCTTATTATCTTGCGTGGCAGAGCCCTCCATCACTAATATTGACCTGGACGTCCATCGAGGCCCGGAGGGACAAACGCTTACATGATGTTTGTTTGAATGTTTCTGTTCGTTTGCGTGTTAAAAAAGTGCTTGCAGGATGAAAAGAAGATTTTGTCTCGGATGGTTCATAGTTCTTGCGAGCCCTTTTGTACAAAGGTTTCAAGGGTGAGGTTCTTGTTGCACCGGACACGACCCCACCGTGGAATCTTTGGCTTTAGAGAGACAAAAGTGAGATGAGAGAATCCCATCCTCTCCGCTGTCCTTTCCAGGTGGCGTATTATAAGTTCTTGGCAAAGCTTTGAAAAAAAATAAACAAACGCATGACTACAGGGATTTTTCTTAACATTTTTCGCTTAGATTCGTGTAAGACGGCTCGTTACTTTGTTTACCCTCCGGAAATAACTGTTTGCATGCATGCCTCGCGTATCATCCCCTTTTTTTGTCCGGATACACCTCCTATTGGAATTTTAGCTGGTAGTGTCGACAAAATATCAATTTTGAGTATTAGCTAATAATCTTAACTTTTATGTTAATTTAATTGAAACAAATTTAACATTCAGTACGTATTAAAAAGAGACATAAATTTCTCGATTAATATGTCAACGTAAAAAAAATAATAAAATCATTTTGCACTTAGAATAGTTATTTATTTAACATCATTAATTAGCCAAAAATCTAATTAATGAAAGGTTATCCATTCAAAAATAGGATGCTTTAGCACATACATACATTCATTCATGTATACGTATATGCAGTCATTCATGCATGCAATCATGCATACATGAATGAATGCATGCATATATATATATATATATATATTAGAGAGCAAACATGGAAGAAGGTATATTTGCAAAACTGGTTGGTAATTCTTAACTAAAAAAATGTCTAGAAAAAGTTAATATTATAGCCTAAGCATGACTTGTTCCACCTATCAGGGTACCTTAAGATTGCCTGATATTTACTTTTCTTTTTATTTGTTTAAAGGTCCCTATAAGACTCCTCATTTTTTAACTTGTTGCAAAATTGCCAGCCCATATATATGGTTAGAAATTGATTTGTGCACTTGTGGCCGACAAGTCCACCAACACTATACCCGTATCTACCGGGAATCGAAGTAAATAATTTGATTAAGATCAAGAGATGATGCCATGACGAAGACCTTTTCTCTTGATCTTAATCAAATTATTTACTTCGATTCCTGGTAGATATATATATATATATATATATATATATATTTGATGCATTCGACGCATGTGATCAGAATATTGCTCCATCTACTTGGAATTCCAATTTGAGGGACTTGGTCTTCTCCTTGTCAATCATTCCTCCTGAAAAAAATAATGTAGTTAATTATATTTAGAATTCCATCATTGCATCAATTAGCAATTTTGAAATAAAATAAAAGGCCATTATTTTGCGGTGGTGGTGAAGTTGGGGAATCAAGTTGTTGGAAAGACTTGTCCACGTGGGCCTTCATTTTCTTTCCGCGTGCCCTTTTGGCTTTGGTGGCATCCTGATGAGTTGGTTGGGTCGTCATCCAACCTTCGTCCCCACTCGTTTGTGGTGGTCCTCCCTTCCACGAATGGCACGGCACCTCTCCATCGCTATCTCCACCCAAAAAGATGAACCAGATAAGCATCCCACCACGGCTCCATATTCTAATTAATCAGGTGCCAACTCACCAAACATATATGATTTCAAACAATGCATTAAGGTATACGGTGCTGCAAAACATTTAATAACAAATCTTGGAGACTTTTTTTTTTTTTTTTTTTGGTTGAGTTAGTTTTTGAGCAAATTCTTTTCTTTCAAGTTGTATGAGAGCATGATAGCTTTACCCTACCACGTGTGCCAACTGGTTGCGGTGGGATAAAAGGCACCGTGATTCATGATCTCCATGAATTATCGACCGAAGTTGTTTTTTTTCTTGAGAAAGAAAAACAAACTGGTGGTCCAAGCTCAACTCTTGTGAGAACTTTTAGAGAAGGGCTAAATCCAGCCATCCTTTGCTGGACCATGGCAATGCTTGAAAGTCTTTCGATTTTTTTTTCTGGCGATGATAGCCGGCTACTCTTAGATGTTTCGTTACAGAAATTTGCAAGAACAGTTTCTTGTTTGGTGGTGACCCTGCATAGCACTCTTTCATATTTAATTCATATTTAAGTATAGAGAAGATAAGGTGGTGGCAAGACCTTAGTGCTAGACCGGTAATCGGGTTGGTGGTAGGATCCTGGTGGCCGGACGGTAGTAGATCCCGACGATTGAGTCGGTGGTAGGACCCTGGTAGCCTGATCGATAGCAGGATCCTGACGATCAGACCAGTGACAGGACCATGAAGGCCGGACCGGTGGCAGGATCCTCGCGATCGAACCGGTGATAGGACCCTATGACCAGATCGACGGTCAGATCGGTGGTAGGATCTTAGCAGTCATAATGGTGGCAGGATCCTGGTGGCCGGACCGACCACCAGCTTCCTGCCACCGGCCGGGCTGCCATGGTCCTGTCACCGGTCCGATTGCCAGGATCCTACTACCGATCCGGCCGCCAGGGTCCTGCCATCAGTTCGACTACCAGGGTCCCCTACCAGTCCGGTCGCCAGGATCCTGCCACCGATCCGATCATCGGTCTGGCCACCAGGGTCCTGCAACCATTTCGACTGCTAGGGTCCTACCACCGGTTCGGCCGTCAAGGTCCTGTCATCGGTCCGGCAAGCAAGGGTCCATTATAAATATTATAAAAAATATTTTTATATATTATTAATATATATAATATAATATATATTTATATTATATTATATAAATATAATAAGATAATAATATTATATTTATTATAATATAAAACATGTCATAATATATTATTATAATATCATATTATTATTTTTCTTATTTTTTAAATTTTTTAATTTAAAAATGTATTAATTTTTTAAAAAAAGTATTATTTTTTTTGTAAATTATAATATATTTATTATTATTTGGAATATAAAATATTTATTATAATACAAAACATGTCATAATATATTATTATAATATTATAATATTATTTTTCTTATTTTTAAAATCTTTTCTAATTTTTTAAAAAAAATGTATTAATTTTTAAAGATTTTTATTAATTTTTTTATAAATTATATTATATTTATTATATTTTAAAATATAAAATATTTATCATAATATAAAATATATAACTAAATAATATATATTAAATTTTAAATAGAAGTATAAAATAATTTTTGATCAGTTAAAATCGTCCTCCTAAAAGATGTTTTTGGTTTGAATTTGAAATCGTTTTTCGAAAAAATAATTTCAAAATTAAAATCCAGACGACGAATTCAATCAAATTCATTTTTCGTGAATATATAACGTAACATCTAATTTTGTGAATATTTTTTTAAACTATATTATGTTTTAAAAAAATCCAATGGAAGAAGCTCGTGAAACCGTTGCGATGGCATTTGCTTTTTTTTTTTTTTTCCCTCGGTTACGTAACAGCACTTATATACGGCCGTCATTTTAGACCAATCTGACCGGGTTAAGAGGGAGAACCTTCCAGAGCTGAACCCTGTTACAATGGGGGGGACTTCCACGTTCTCAATTATTGCCTCGTGGTCACCCTCGCGCATAGCGGGACCCACCGAATACACGAGTCTATACGCAACTCCGCTTTCTTTTGTTTCTATTCGATGCGCTTCGCTTGCACGGATTGGACATAGCGGGACCCGCAGGACAAAGCGTCCTCCGCATTATTTTACCTGGCCATTCATTTTCTACCACGTGGACCCCGCCTCCACCTCCTGCCGTCTTCATCCAATCCTATTTCTCCACGTGGCACCACGTGTAGACCCCCTTTTCCCCCTGTGTTTTGGTTTGGACATTGGCAGCGATCCGCGGCGCAATTTCTCGACCCGGAGGGTCGCGCGAAGCGGATCGATGAGCCCGTCATGCTGGAACAGCGGACGTCTCATTCCTCCAGTCCCCGCCTTCCACGCGTTCGATATACGTACACGCATGGGATACGATAAACGCCGGTGAGGTGGCGCGCGGAGCATCTTCCTCCCAAAAAACTATAAACGGGGCGGCGACGGGATCCGTTGCGAAATTGGAGAGAACGGGAGATGCCACCATGGCGCGTAACGTGACGACCACTAGTCGACAACCAATGCCAGCTAAGCACAGGTTGCGGACCAAATCAACCCCAATGGAGTTGGCGTGTTAACCGACCGAGCTTCACGTTGCCCTGATATTTGTTTGAATATTTGAACCGGTCTTTGTATCTGGACTAATCTTGATTTGCTCGGCATCGAGTACTTAAGTTGCACGTAACGTATTACAAAAATATTGTATGCACATCAATCAACGAGATGGACGGCCATGGTATGCCCTGATTTAAATATAAGTTTATGCAATGTTAGAAGGTAATGAAAATGATAAACGTAAAAAGCGTTTTACCAAAAAGTAAAAAAATATTAAAATTTTATCAAAAATAATAATAATAATGTGGGGTGATTTTATCAATATTAAACCTTACCTCCCGTATGTTCCATCCATCCTCGCATTCTTCTAAATTATGATGATGCAAATCGATAGGCCATGATGGATGAGCAATCATTCCTTCTCATCTATCTTTTCTAAAATTTCTTGAACCATAGCTTGATGTAGGACCATCTATTTTTCCGATCCCATCTATCCTGCCTCTCATAATCCAAACAAAATATAAGGTTACATTTTGGATTGGTGGTTTGATTTGTTTTGATATAAATAATAGTGATGATATTGATGGTGCTGGGGAAGATGTGATGTAATTTAATAGGTGTTCGAGGGAGAAGTTGAGGGAAATAGGCTTGGCATTTTACTGAGTGGAAGATAAACGACCTCATTTTTTTCTTTCCTCCTTTAAATGACAAGAATATATTTTGATCTTAAAATATTTTTAAGTTGTCAGCGTAACATAGAATTTCAGAATGCTTAGATAATAGAAATACATATTTTACTGCATCGAAAAATTAAGATGAGGATTCTATTGCAAATTTTGAAAGCGAGCAACGAGGCCATGTCAAAAAAGATGAAACTTGAGAAAAATCCAAAAAAAAAAAAACTCAAAAATTTAATAGTTTTTAGAAAATAAAGTAAATGATTAAATATCCAACCTTTCATGCAGCCATACATGCAAGTAAATGCACTTGTCTAGTACAAAACTAAAACAATGCATGAGTTTGGCTTATATTGTTTATTTAGAATCAAGGCAACTCCATCCATGTAAATTATATATATATATCATGTATGTATGTATATATTGTAATTTAAGAAAATTTGCATTCATATTTATATTTTCATCAAAAATGAAAAAAAAATTTCGAACAACATGGCCTAATGACAATTGGTAAGTACATAATTGTACAAGAGGATGAACATGTAAATCATCTACTCAATAATCATGGAAGGATAAATTTTTTTCATGAAGAAAGGCAAATGATAATGGTAAAGTTTGAATTGTATTTTGGAGGCTAACCTTTTGCTGATATTTTTTATCCTCCTAACCCTTATGAAGGCGAGATGGAATTGTTTGCTTCATTCCTCCGAGCACTAGTTTATGCATGTATAAAGATCTACTATATGAAAGCTGTTCGGTCCCATATTAATTATGTACCAGATAAATTTGCATCAAAACCATCCTACAAGGTTAAAGAATCTAAATAATACTCTCCGATGAGTTTTTTAGGTATGGTATCAGATTGTTACAAATAGTATCAAAGTAAACTCAACCCGTGGCCTTCATAGATATAGAATATCAGTGCATTGACCTATTTTGGCTAATTACGAGTTGATCATAATATTTGTGATATTTGATTTTGTAATACATGTGATTAGATTCGAATAAATTTAGATTCTTAGCTAGTTAGCTTGGTGACAGGGTTTAAACAAAGAGAGTATTTGAGGACAATGCAAATGTATATTTACTTTTATATCAATTATGCAATTGATGGACTTAAAAACTTATATAGGATCAAGAAATTCAAAATAATATTTTTAGACTAATTTTTTTTTTATGACATTTTGGATTAATCCGTAGGAATAAGACCGCATACCATAATATAAAGTAAATTTATAGCAACCAAATCAATTATGTTGATGATGCACATCGATTTATTTCTCCTAGATTGGAATTGTAAATTGCTTCAGGGCATACAAGTGTATTTCTCTAATGCTCCAAATCCATTGCAAAATTTTGGTGTAAGCAATAAGAGTATTTAAAAATAGACCAGCTGTTGCTTATAAAAACCCTATTAATACATTAACCTATCTTTCTTTTTATTCTCTCTTTAATATGTGTATCATGTTTTAATGTCTCGCAGAATTTACATATAATACAGCATGAATGTGAAAATCAGTCATCTGGCCATTTATGCATTCACTTTATGAATAATAAAATGGAAAGTTATAAATAATGGCCTATTCAGTTTCCAAGAAGCAATATGATCAAGTATTAATGTTTTATATATCTTTATATATATATATATATAAAATTAAATATAAACATTTAATAATTTTTGATTATTTCATTAAGGAATCTGCTGTGCTTATTATGTATCATAGTCTCCAAATATATATATTTTTTGGCACATTAAAATATACGTGACTATTAAAGATCTAACGTATATGATAATTAACTTAAATTTTAAATGATATAAAAATAATCGAACCCATAATTATCTTTTTTATAATACATTATATTTTCTTCGCATATTGCTAAAAGTCAGTTTTTTGAAAATTAAGTATGTTTAGGGCCACACCATCCATCCTCTATCTATCCCAGCATGGAATTATCTTATCCTCTAAAGCTCAAACATGCTTTAAATCTAATTAAAATTATTATACACATAATTTGAAACTTGTTACCTTTTATTTGGTATAAAGAATTAATGAATAAAAGAGAAATAATAGATGGAAAAGGGGATAGATGATCTTTCATTTATCATCCCATCTATTTGGTAAAATATGTTGGTAAAATATAAAATTATGAATGGGAATGATTCTTTTATTTTCGCTAAACTATTATTTGATAAAAAATAATTTTATTATTAATAATTTATAATACTTATTTATATTAAAGAAGTAAGTAAATTTATAATCTTTATAATTTAAATTATGTCAAAAAATTATATAACTATTTAATATAAATTTAATTAACTAAATAAATAATTTTATGGATTAATTTATTAATAAAATAATTTATTCATATATATTAATTATTTAAATAAATAATTAATTTATAAAATTAATTTAAATAATTAATTATTTTATATAAATAATTAATTAAAAATACTGGATAGAAATAAAAAAAAGAGATAATTCTAATTATTGTTTTAAAGTTAAAATAATTAGCAATAAAGTTTAATAGTATAAGATCAATAATATAGGTAAAATAAAATTATATACAAATAATATAAATGAAAAAGTGAGGAAGTATTATAATTTTGTTAAACAAATTAATGAAGGATAAATTTATCAATACAAAACTCACCACTCAAATGCACCATCCATCTTTCGCGCCATTCTGATTTGAGAGGATGCAAAATGATGGGCTCGAATGGATAGATAATATCTCAATTTTATCCATCATTCTTAAAATATTTTGAACCAAATGATAATCCATCCATCCAAGTTATGATTCTGACAAAATAAACGATAATCATGTTTATTAAAAATCAATATGATAATATCTACATGATTAATTCAAATCTTTTCATGAAAAATTATGTTGCAATAAATGTCAATACTAGTTGATTATGACATCGTAGGTTAGATCATGTTAGTATAGATTTGATTTTAAAATTTATTATAAAAATTATAAAAAAAATTATCAAAATTAAATATTATTTAAATAAAAAAATTAAGCGATCCCATTCCCATCCTTTTTTTTTTTTTTTTTTTTTTTATAAACAAAAAGAGAGGGAATAAATCGTGGTGTAGCTATCTCCTTCGGGCCCTAATTCTGTCAGACTATGTTCGATTCGAGCCGCAAGTTTACGCGTGCTCTCTGAACCACTGATGAGTATGTCAGCCTGGATTTAATCAAGTCATCCCGTAGGGATCATGTCTCAAATTCATGACCGATGGAAGGTGAGTTTAAATCTCTGCTACTCATCCTGGATTTAATCAAGTCATCCCGTAAGGACGATGTCTCAAATGATAGGAGATGAATTTAAATATCTATCAATCGGGCTACCATCTCGGTGATAATTTTTTTTTTTTTTTTAACAATTACATCTATTCTCTGACTAAATCCTCGTCGCATGTCTCGATAATCCAATTAGCGACAAAGAAAACAAAGCAACCTAGTTTAGCGTTCATGACTTACCGCACCACACCAGTCTAGTCCTGGAAAGTCGTCTTTTGTTCGGCCCCTGGATGTTTACAATTTTTAAGATAAGTACATATAATAAAATTAAAAAAAAAAATTAAATATTGGAAGCGAAACTATGCTCGCAGTATTTAAAAGTGTACTTTTCGCCGAAGGAATAGTGCGCGTATTTTACGAAAAACGCGGCGTGTGATGTAGAAGGCTTGCATTATTTTTCGTTTATTTTAATTATTCGCTTTCTCCATCGCGTGGGGGTTTTTGTGGACTGAGAGGCGTCGGCCAAGCTCTGTGGTCTTCGTTCGCTCTCATTTTCACCCTCGATTCCTCTATATCTTTCCTTCTCAAAATCCTATATACAACGAGAGTGATCCAACGAGAGATCGAGAGGGAAAAAAAGTGTGATTTTCTCGAAGTTTTTTCACCTTGTCTTTTGAGCGGGAGAAGGAGAAAGTTTTGATTGCTCCCTTTTTTCTTTTCTTTCTTTTTTTTTTTTTTTTGTTTCTACTTTGATTCGATTCTTTAGCTCGTTTCCAAAAAAATCTTCTTTCTTTAGCAAGAGTTTGGGCTGTTTGTAGGCTATTTATTGGGGGGAGAGGCGGTCTTGGTGCTCTGATTTGGGTTCTCTTTCGGCTTGCGGCCGGAAGAGGAGTGGATACGGCGTGGAAGTTTTCAGGTGGAGGCAGGGAATTGATGTGAGAGAGATGGAGTTCCTGAACGGGCGGGATGATCGGGATCTGGATCGGGTGGTGGCGGACAGCGTGATGGCCGGGGATCGGACGGCGGCGGAGGTGGAGGCGGAGGCGCACGAAGGCGCTGGGAGCGGATACCTTGAGAAGTTTAAGCTTTATGAGACCAGATCGGTGAGTGGGTAGCTTTGGCTTTGAATTCATTTATTCTTCAAACTCTTATCCTTAAATTTTATTTCCTTTTATTTATGTTTGGTATTAATTCTTGATTGTCAGTGGATCTTTCTGGCACTTCAATCCGAGGATGTGAAATTAAGTATCCTTGTTTTTGTGAAATTTTTTTCGGAGCTTGTTTCCAGTTTTATGATTTCGTCGGGTTTGATTTCTTAAATCTTTTGATCACCCTTTATCGAAAAAAATCTTCTTTCTTAAAGAAGGAGAGAAAATTCTGATTTTCTCCATTGTAATCTTATAGTGATAGCATTTTTTCCCCTGCTGGTTTGTTGATAATCCGGTGTTTGGTCGCTTGTAAAGATTCCATCTTGAAGAAATTCTTTTGATGAAATTTTTGCTTTGGGGCGTGTGATTTGGTGAGAATGGAAGAATTCTCGACCTTCGATATTTTGTTCTTATTATGAGCTTTATAATTGTGCATTGTTTAAAAAAACCTAAGTGGTTGCAGTCTGTTTCAATTGATTGTAGTATTGAAAACTCCCCAATGTCTGTCCCATCTTTGAGCACTGTATTGGTTATTTTCCAAGTTATTTTATGCTGCTTGGTGCATTCCATCTGAATGATTTGATTAGTTTCTAAGTTATTTTATGCTGCTTGGTGCATTCCATCTGAATGATTTGATGATAATTTTTATCCAACAGTCTGTTCTTAGCTGCATGAATGAATCAAAGGTGTTAAATGTCCACTATCGGTGTCCATTCATAATAATAATGGCTTACTCTTGCTGCATGATGCTGCAGAAATTTTATATGATTGGACGAGACAAGAGTAGATGGTTGTGGAGAGTGTTAACAATTGATAGGTTGGAGCCTTATGAGTTGAACATCCGTGAGGACCGTACTGTGTACTCGGAAATTGAATGTATTGACTTGCTGCAGCGAATACATGATGGGAACAGGTCAACTGGGGGATTAAAATTTGTCACCAAATGTTATGGAATTGTTGGTATGTATAGCCTTGTTTCTTTTTGTATAATGCCTTGCAAAGGATGCTGCATTACTAATAAGCTACCTTTTCGGATGCGGATAATGAAATGGCATTCATTTTTGTTCTCAGGGTTTGTCAAGTTCCTAGGGCCTTACTACATGTTGCTCATTACAAGGAGGAGGAAAATTGGTACTATATGTGGCCATGCAGTGTATTCTGTCTCGAAGAGCAAAATGATTTCGCTTCCACATTCTACTGTGCGGTGCAATATGGCTTATTCTAAGGATGAGAACAGGTCTTCTGTCTATTCTGAATGTGAAAAATATGTAATGTCTGTTGTACTTCTAATGATGCCCATAATCATTAGTGCTAAGACAGTCCATCATACTGTGCCCAGAGGTGTTATAATGTTGAACTTTTATTCTTGGTATTTAAGCATTTCATGTTTCAACAGATCATCTAAACCATCAAGGACTTCCATTTCTGATTGACAATCCCAAGTCACTGCGGGGATTATATTTGTTGTAATGATGAAGATGTTCCAAAATTTATTTTATTTTTGCTTTTTTGTAATCCATGCACTAGCTTATACTGTCTAATTTCTCCAACATTTGAATGATTCAGTTGTCTAATTGTTTTTGTCAGCTCTAGAGATAATTTTAATAAGAGTCAGTATTGTCTTTGTAAGTATTCCACATTCCTTTGAATTTGTTTCATTTGTTGAGGGCATATATGTTGATTTTCAAGCCATTACAGTTTCTTGGGGCCTAAATGCCAGATCGGTTACTTCTTATGTACCGAGGCACCTTCCATGCAATTTTGAGGTTGTCATAAATTGTTCATTTGATACGAGGTATCACTGACAAGTTCAGGTTTCTTATTGTTCTTACTGCAGGAAAACAGTTGGACCAATCACAAAATTGTTCTTTTCAGTCTTTTCCTTGTTTTTATTGCACATTTGCAAAGGCATTCACAATTTTCTTTCTTTCATTTATGTCACAGATACAAGAGGCTCCTGTGCACTGTGGATCTCACAAAGGACTTCTTCTTCAGTTACTCATACAACATCATGCATAGTCTTCAAAAGAATGCATGCAACAGGGAGACAGGGCAGGTTATTTATGAAACAATGTTTGTCTGGAACGAGTTCTTGACACGTGGGATTCGGAATCACCTTAAAAACACCATATGGACGGTTGCATTGGTCTATGGATTTTTTAAACAGGTAAATTTTGAAATACTAGTTTTAGGATATGTCCAGAAATAGTATATAGTGGGTCCATGCATCTTCTTGTTGGCATGTTCTGTGAAAAATGAGTATGGCGGTATTATGCACGTTTGTGAATCTACCATGCATTGTTCAAATGCCATGTTTGGCATAAGCACAAGCTCATCTTGGAGCCTCCATTCTTGTTCAGTCATGTTGCCGAATCATGGAAAGATACCTAAATTTTTTAGCACTAATTAATACTGGTTCTGCTGGCATGGATAAATGGATCTTATGTTGTCTAAATTTCCATTTTTCCTCTCCTATCTATCACCTATTCAAGTTACTGTTTGTGAATCTGTATTGAAATTTGTGCATTTTTCACAGAGTCAAAATTTGGGGAATGATTCAGGATATGTAAATTCATAGTGAATTTTCTGTCTGACCCTGGAGTCTTCTCCCCCTGCTCACAAATTGTTACTTTCACTCTGACTTTATTCCCTTATGAGGCACTTTGTTTGTCTACGTTTGCTGAGTTCTGTTTTGCATATGTTTCCATGTGTTTAGAGTGGTTACCTTAAGCTGATAGGCTTTGTACTCAAGAGACTGTCCAAATGAAAAAGCTTGTTCGTACTGGTTTTTCTATATAAATGATCCAGGTTTAACAGTAAAATCCATATTTTTATACTGACCTGTTGCAGAATTCAGATAACCTAATCATTGTGTTAACTGTGCTGCTAATAGCTGGAAATAGTGCATTAACTTCTGCACGATCATTTAAATTTCTCTGGTCTTGTGTGAATGTGTGCACAGTTTCTGTATGTTATGGAAGTTGAAGTTGAAGATGGTGGTCATGGTTGTTGCTCCTAGTTGTCTAGTTTACATTTTGTTATTTAGAATCCATAAGTATATGATGGATTTACTTTTATCCATTCAGGCTAAACTCTCAATCTCTGGGAGGGATTTCAGATTAACACTCATTGCCAGACGCTCACGCCATTTTGCAGGAACCAGGTTAATATGTTAGGTGTTTTGAATTAAAGGAAAAATTTTATCCCAATACTGTTATTGGAAGTGTTATGACTAAATAAGTATTTCAATTGAGATTCTACTGTATAATATCCATTTCTTTTTCCAACCTTTGAAATATGTCTATTTCCTTTCTTCTCAGGTTCCTAAAACGTGGTGTTAATGAAAAGGGAAGAGTAGCCAATGATGTTGAGACAGAACAGATTGTGTTTGAAGATCTGCCTGGAGAGGTTCCTGCACAGATAACTTCTGTCATACAACACAGAGGTTCCATACCCCTGTTTTGGTCCCAAGAAACTTCACGACTGAATATCAGGCCTGATATCATCTGTAAGTTTTAAACTTATTAAACTCTTTAAAAGTTCTTTTTGGGTCCAACATTTGAATGATTCAGTTGTCTAATTGTTCAGTGCATAAGAAGGACCAGAACTACGAAGCTACGAGGCTTCACTTTGACAATCTTGTCAAGAGATATGGGAATCCAATAATTATTTTGAACTTGATTAAGGTAGGTCTCTAAATTGACTTTGGTGCATTCTTTTATAAAAATAAAATATTATATTTTTGAGTTGGAATGCTTATTTTATAAATGGATTGCCTATTCAATTGTTATCCACAAAAAAAAAGGTTGCTAGTAACCTATAATCAATTCTTGATCATCTGCATGCTGCTCTTTGTTTTCATAATATGATATATTCAGACACGTGAGAAGAAGCCTCGAGAATCTCTGCTCCGTACAGAATTTGCACATGCAATTGATTATATAAATAAAGATTTACCAGAGGAAAGTCGTTTGAGATTCTTACATTGGGATCTTCAAAAACACTCCCGAAGGTTTCCAGTTGCTTCTTTTATTTATCTTTCTATTCTATATTGTTCTTTTTTTCTTTCTTCTGGTAATGATTGTTCTAGATGTGGTTCTAACAATGAAAACTAAAACTTCTTCAGAAAAGGCACAAATGTGCTGGCATTATTGGGCCAAGTCGCAGCTTATGCATTGGATCTAACTGGCTTCTTTTATTGTCAAGTAACACCAGGTTTAACAGCTTCTCTAAACGGGCCGATCATTACGTAAGTGTTTATAGTGCAATATCTTTTGGCTAGGCATTTATTCTTTCCAAACCTTTTCATTTTTTACTTATTGTTTACATGTTTAAAATATATTTTAGCGGTCCTTTTTCCGATTAACATTAAAGGTTCATTTTTGGTTTGCATGGACAACAATTCTGCCTTAGATACCTTACAAAAATACCATGTTGTAAAAAGTATTTTATGGAAGATTCTTTTCGTATCACTTTTATGTAGTGTCCTAGGGCATTTTAGGGACCTAGTTAAATACTTTTATTGTTTAAAGGTCTCATTGGAATCTTGCATAGCAATTATCTCACCTTCAAATCTAAGCATTTATGTTTTATTCTTAAATAGCTTTAAGACACTCTACTAGAATCTTAACTTGATCATCCCCATAAGAGAGTCATGCCACACAAGTTACTATGCAAGGTCCATGGTTGCAGGATGAAGAGAGAAGGTTCCTTATCAAGGGAATTGTTGAGATGAATGATTTATTCTTTCTCCTAAAGTGGTTTTGAAAATTCAGGTGTTGGGAGATGGATTGCTATGCATAAGGAGTTAGCAGTGTGCCATGATTACTGACAACACTGATGAATTAGATGTTGGAGAGATATAGTGAGAGTAGTTATCAGTGAAAAGTTTCAGACTATCTAGGCAGAGCAGTTAGGGCATGGTTTACTTTGGTTGTCAATCGACGGTTAAGGGCAGGGTTTGGGCAAGGCATGTCTACATATTGGATTGGACCAAAACAAAGACCTGGCTCTAAATGATATATAATTAGGTCCCTTGATTAGCCCATTGAGACCCCTAGCAATAATTATGACCCTTCTGCCTTGTGTTTGTCATGACATAATTTTGACGTGATACTAAAGGAACTTTAGAAGAATGAAAGGGATCTAGATTACAGAGGAACGTATGAGGGATATAGGGAAGGAGAGAGCCAAAGTGGAACAATGTGCAATACTTGGTGGAATAAAAGCCCATGGAATCATGTGAGAGTTTGCTTAATAGGAAGGAGAATCTCTAAAGTACGCATGACTTAATGAAGAAGTCAGCGATCTGCTATGTAAAGGAGATTCATGGTACTGAAAGCATCTAAGTAAGGTAGTGATGACAACTAAAGTGGTGGTTGACCTTAAAGTGTGTGTTACTGAAAACTGTATCGTGACCAATGTGAAGAATACTTTGGTTGTTTTGGAAGTTGGTGTGTTGACGAGGAAACCTGTGAACATAAGCAAGCTTTGTAGCTAAACAAGCTCCGCTACAATTTTTTTTTAATAGTATGGTACTCTGCCTTGAATAAGAGAGTTTTTGTTTCTTAACTTTTCAAGAATTGTACCCAAAAAGAACTTTTAAAGAGTTGTGAGAACCAACTTGAGATGTAGTGAAAGTTGATAAGCCACATGAACATCATAGATCTGTCCTAACGAGATAGAGTTAAATAGTTTCCAGACAAGCTTCTAGTGTCATGTAGGGCTAGTCAAGGGCTCACCATGATCCTGGAGAAACTCTAGATGAAGCTCAAAATGTGTATGAGTCTCAAGGTAAAAAACTTAGCATATTCTTTTTGTTGGCAAAGCAGAACCCTATGAAGATTGCATACATCCTCCAGCTTGAATATTTGTAAACTATTTATTGTTAAGTTCTTTCTCTAATAAGGCGACTTCTAGTATTCTTCTGTAATTAACTTCCACATTAAGAACATTAGTTTTGCTTGTAATTTCTAATGGACTTATAGTTTGATGGACCTGTCTATCTTTAATATTGTTCTTGGACAGTTGGACCTTCATACTTATAATTTATGTTGTCATTTTAAAATCTATATACAACGATCTTTGCTTTTTTGTTGTCAGCAGCTTGTACGTAAATTTTAAATATGAGCAATATGTGATTGTTACAGGAAAGATAATGCTGGTGACGGTCCATGCAGTATTTATGACAGCAGAGCAGGAGATGTTAATTCTGTAAATGGATCTGCAGAAGATAGAACAGAGAACTCTGACATCTCTGGAAGAAAATGTCCTGCAGATAAATTTAAAGGGGATGGAAGCTGTTTGGTCAAACCACCTTTGTTTCAAAAAGGTGTCCTCAGGACAAATTGTATAGACTGCTTGGATCGCACAAATGTTGCCCAATATGCCTATGGTTTAGCCGCTCTTGGGCATCAGCTTCATGCCCTGGGCTTTATAGATGTCCCTAGAGTTGATCTAGATGCCCCTCTGGCTGTTGATCTGATGGTCTTCTATGAGAGGATGGGTGATACCCTTGCTCTACAATATGGTGGATCTGCTGCCCACAACAAGGTATTTTTGTGGAATGCTGAGATTATGATGATCAAGCTCTTGAGAGTACCATTTATGTTTGATTTAATATCGTAATTAGTTTATGTATGTTTGTTTTATATTAACTTTGCAGGAAAGTAGATGAGATTTATTGTTTATAATTGTAGTCTGACTTTTTGTTCTGGAGGTTTTATTTTAGTTTGCCATGTATGAGCTGCTTTTTGATGATTGGTATCCAAGCTAAAATGTCTGTGATTTGCACTTTGTATTTTTTTTTGGTTAGTACTATATGCTATAAGAAGTGTTTTGCCTTCTGGTTAAACAATGGGTTATTCCTTCCAGACTCTTGCAACAATCTAATATCAATGACATTATCACAAGCTATCAGACATTGTAAATAGGATCATAAGGTTCTAGAAGTGAAACATATGTCATGTGTCAAAAAGAAGCATTAAACAATTACATTGTTGATGCCATCTATTCCCATCAAGTCCTATCTAGTAGCTATATAAATCTGATAATATTGATCTTATGATGTTCATTTGCCTTTGGTGCTAAGGTAATTCTATGCATAAGAATAGTTATTTTGATGGATATTTTACTTGGTGGAAATCATATATCAGTGTAAAATCATTATGACATGGCAGTCTTGGCAGATGTTGTGTCTTGGGTATCATGGTAGTAAGTTAAAATTTTATCTTTCTGGTGGTGGACATTGAGAAACTTGAATAATTTCTGCTTTTGTCATCTAAGACTGTGGACAAGTACCGCAAATTGATATAAGGTTGTCTTTGCTTCTTTTGAAGTACTATTACTCTGCACAGAACTCTGCATCATGCTATTTGGTGGCCTTTCGGCTGAGAAATATAAGGAGATTGAATAAAATCATATTCACTTATATCAAGCCAATGAAGATGTGGTGGTCATATGTTCATGATTAGACATGCTGATATAGCAAATTATCCATCAGAATTCCCAAAACAAGGAATGCTGGAAAGCTGATTTGGTCAAAGAGGGAGCAATAGGGTGCTGGGTTCAGAATTTAGCAGTCCATGCCTACATGCCAAGCATGAATTTGGTAGCCATGGCTGAAGGGTTGTTTCTGGATTTCAACATCAGCTCCCCTCAGGGTATTAACCTCATTCCAGATTCCTTCCTAAGTTGGTTATTTGTACATCATTGCATTTAAGAAATTCATATAGTGGGGAAATGGAGAGCTGTGGAAAAGACGAGTCTCTAGTGGCTTGGCATTTAAAGTAATGCGATGATGGATGTCTTTGCTGTTTCTTGATGAAATTATTCAATAGTCTAATTTGAAGCCTTATCTTTGTTGCTATCATGCCTAAGCAATATAGCCAGGTTCAGCCTTTGTAGCAGGATTTGATTGGTACAAGGTTACTGTAAGTTTTGTTGCTATTATTTTTAAATTGTTTTTATTTGGGGAATATATCCAAAAATAGAGATTGGGTGACTTTTTTTTTTTTTTTTCTCTGTTGCTTCTGATTGTGTGCCCTTTGCTTCATCATGTACTTATTTGGCCATACAAAGAGGCTATAATATGTTGATGGATGTATGATGAGCATCTGAGTTTTTTTTTCCCTTTATACCATACATACGAGTATCGGTTTTATGAGTTATAAATTAGCGTAATGTTACCATGAATGCAGTCTTCAATCCCCAACCCCCAAGGGAAGGAAGGGGGTGGGGGAGAAGAAAAGAGGGGCACTATCACTTCCAAAAAAAAATTGTAAGACTGTCAACGAGCAGCTTCAACTTCATGTAATAACCTGACTGCTATATTGCAATTAGTGAGAACATGTGTTTATATTTTTTATTTCCATTTGATCATTTAACGGTGATGTGTTTATTAACATTTTACTATTTCTTTCTTGAATTAGGTTTCTTGTGAAGTAGATTATTCTTGGATTTATTTTTATTTTTTGTTTTGAATAAATTTTCAAACTGCACTAAGTTGCTTCTTAACCATTTGTTTGGTAATGATACATAGATATTCTCTGAGAGAAGAGGCCAATGGAAAGCAGCAATGCAGTCTCAGGAGTTACTCAGGACTCTTCAACGATACTATAACAATGCATACATGGATGCTGAAAAACAGGATGCTATAAATGTGTAAGTATATAATTCCACTAGTTAGAAATGATATGTAAATAAATTCCAGCACTGTTACATCATAGACTCATTTTGAGTGGATATGGCTTTCTGAAAATACAGTTTCTTGGGGCACTTCCAACCCCAACAAGGGAAACCAGCACTTTGGGAACTGGATTCCGATCAGCATTACAATATTGGTAGTCATGGTCATGCCTTTGCTGATGAAAATGCGAGGTACTGAAATCTTAAGTCGTGACCATATTCATTTGCTTTTGCTTGCAGACATAATTTGTGATTTCTACATATTAAGATTATGGAATGTCGTACCGCCAGATATGAGGCATACCGTACCATCTGGGTCATGTATGGTATGCTGTTTCAGAGCGTATATAATAAGATGGTACTAGTACGGGTTTGGTACCAAGATGGCAAATCTTGATTAAGATATAATAGTGCTGCAACTTAACATGGATGTATGTTGTCTATATGTCATGGTCTGCAACCGGAGATTTTAATGTGATATAACTCTGAAAATCAAAAGAACATTGCATGAAAAGGCATAGAGTGAAAGTTACAATGCAAATGTGTGCCATATCCATTGCATGCTTGAATGCATGACATCCCCATGTAAGGTTGATTTAACATGATGATCTATATATTCCTTATAGTCATGGCATAACTGATGGTGGAAACAACTTAGATTTCACACACAATCACATATGTATAATTTCAAATTTTGGCTTATTTTTTGATATATTCTGTTTGTCCAATTTCGTGGCCAAAAGGCCTTAGTAATTGGCAAGAAAGAATACAACTCCATTTCTCAAAATATTTCTCTTGCATATACACTTCAAAATCAAAATTAATTTTAAATTCTTTATCTTTATTTAACAATGTTTATCAGGGTACAAACTTGAATTAATTGGGGTCTTTCAAACAAGAAAAAATAAACATGCCCCCCTTCCCCCTGCCGAATCCTTGTTTGGAAAAAAATGTAACACTCTCTCTATATATCTCTCTCTCCACCCCTTCCCTCTCTCTCCCTTAACATGTGCTTTGCTCTCTCTCTTTTGTCTGTGTGCCCCTCCCATAACCCATTCCTTATTTCTCTCCTCTTCCTACTTGCTATGCCTCTCTTTCTAACCCCTCAGCCTGTAGAAACTAAAAATTGTATTGCACTATGATGCTAAAATTCATGATAGGACAATAATAAAAAATCCATTCCATTAATCATCATCTACACATATTAAAACATGATTTAATCTGAATTTAATAGGTTTCAGTGATTAGATCATAGAAACCATACTATCATGCTATTAAACCATCCTTTTTGGTTCCCACTTGATGATTAGGTTAAACACCACCGAAGCACATTTGATTTTTACTTTCAGGCCTTTCTCGTGACTTAGATCATATTTAGTTATTTGGATCTTAAATTTGGTGTGGTTCTTCATTGGGTTTGAATTTCTTATCAAATATTTGACATGTAGGTAATCTAGCTCATGTAATAATACAATTTAAGAGCATAAAGAAATTTTGTTTTCTTGCCATCTTGACCCTCTGATTTAGTTAAGGCGACCTTTTATTGAAATCAATCCATTCGTACTAAAGCTGCTCATAAGGCTAAACCCACACTTAAGCACTATCACCATGACTTTGAAATCATGTTTGAGATTTACACCCATCTCTAACACTCTCCATTTTCTCTTTATCAACATGATCCTGCTGGGACTGTATCTCAACTTTCAAGCCTTCCGTTTAACTTTTGGATTTGGCTGATTTCTTCCAAACATCCCAATCCAATGTTCCATGAAATCCCCAACCTAAACTATGTAATTCATATAATTCTCCTTTCTCATGGCCTTTTTACCAACATCTCTCTCTCTCTCTCCAGGTATCTAAAGAACAATCTTTAAAATTAAAAAACTGGTTGGATAGCAGAAAGGGCTACTTGCTTTTGTAAGACATTTCTTAGCCCTAGCAAAAAAATTCATGCAGGTATACCTCCCTTCTCCCTTTCCATATTGTGGATTTTGACAACTGGTCTTATAATTTTGTATTAGTTCTTGTTAAGTATTAGATGTTCTTTCTTTTTCTGATTGACTTCCCCACCCCCCTCCCGCCCATTTTTTTTCTTCTTCTTGCTTAGCATAGATGCCATGTAATGGGTGGGTCTTCTCATATAAATCTTTTAAACATCATAAGAATAAACATAATGATATAGGCATTATTGCCATGGTAGTGTCTCACATTAATGCTATTCTGCATCTTTTGAACACAATGACAATCATGTCTTTATTTATATTAATGCATCAAGGATGGTAAATGAGATGGATAGCATGACTTAAGTTTATTAACATAGGATCTTTGTCAAAAAAGTTCAACATCATTGGGCTTGGAAGAATTACCTAGACCCTGTTCTTTCTTTCCTTTTTTCAAAAAAAAAGAAGAAGAGCCAAGTGGTTGGTGCAAGCATGCACCATTTATATTACTCTTTCAAAAGATTAGCCTATCTCTCTCAGCAATTTGCATTAATTCACTGAGAAGGTCCTTCTCCAAAGGCATTATTTTCTTGATACTGAACAATTTGTCTAGCTAGTCTGCGGCACCTTTTGCCTCTCTTTATATTTGTGGTCAACAAAACATTGCAGCAAGCTTGTAAATTGCCATCATCAATCACAATATCTAACAAATGGGAACATGCTTAGGCTTCTTTTGAAACCTTTACACCCATCAATATACGTTTTTGATATAAACTGTTTGGTGTCTAATGTACATTTCCCCAACAACAATCTCATACCACAGCCTTTCCTCTAAAGAGTTGAAAATTTAAGCTTATTTCAGGTTTGATGTTATTCTAATTGAGGATCTCAATTGTATGGAAGATTAGGGTCATTTAGGTTGCAATTTGGTCGAGTTTGTCCTAAATTCGGAAAAAGAAATATTTAATCTAGCATTTCTATATTTGTGTGTGACTGCTTTTCTTCCATTTGTTGTTGTTGTCATATGTGGTTGTAGAGAAAAAAAGGAAGCAGTTTCACCACTATGAAAAGCATTTCATGTTTACTCCTGTGATTTTAAGTGCTCATCAACATAAACTATGGCAAATAGGCTTACCGGTTTCTGTGCAATGATGTGATACATTGCTCTTACAACTCCAGGTCTCATTTTGTCTTTAACTTCAAAGGCAACCACAAACTTGCTCTCTGAAGGACTAAACTTTCATTCTTAAGCACTAGAGGACTTCATGCCGTGGACTTGGGCAAAAATCTATCATGTCTAAGACTCATCTATTTGATTGCCTTTCACATCATTCATTGCCTGCTTCAACCTCAGAATAGGAATTTTAGATTCCTACCCTAGCAAGACTGACCCTGAGCTCGATCTTGTTGATCTGCCTTACAAATATTCTCATTATCTGTTTGATGACATTCCTTATATAAGGGTGTAAGTAACAAGATGACTTATGACTGGACATTCATTCTAAAAATAATTCAAGAAATGAATTTTTTTGTGGAGTTAGGCTTTACTTAAATGCCATATGTAGGTTCCGCACGGTGAAACAATTTTGTTAAGCAAAAGAAATAGGACTTTTAATGGATCTGGTGCGTGCATTCCCATGGGCTCATAAACTCTTACATTGTTTATTGGTTCCACATGCATTTGCAGATGCATTTATGCTAGTATATGTTTGTATGTGCCTGTGAGTGCCCATGTTTGTGCATGTGTGCCTGACTACACCATGCATGTTAGTGATACTAATATACAATACAGTGATACACTGTGGACGTTGAGATGGCTTGATGCTTGGACAAGGGATCTAAGAAACAGTTCAGATTTCCATATGTATCTTTCATCATTTAATTTGGCAGTGGATTGTAAAGTCCTCATGTTATGACCCAGTTTGTGTTATGCATGCACTCATATTTTTTCTAGGTACATGGATGCATTCTTGGAAAACATTCAAAATTTCTCCTTGCAGGTCATTTATCAAAAGATCCCTATCAGATGGCAATATTCTATGTGAGGGTAGCATGGCTGTATCTAGCTGCACTGTTGGACAAAAAGAATTACTGAACTCTGCATTGCCTCCAAGAATGCACCAGCATGGAGGTGCCAAGGGTCTTTGTGATTCCACACCAGAAATTTCAACTTGCGAAAGTGACATGTCATATTCTAGGTTGGCTGCCTTATTGTTCATCTTTGATGCATTTTGTAAACCTGCTCTATAAATTCTTTCTGCATGCCCTAATTTAACAGAAGGGTTCCATTCTGGCATCCTTTTACTTTCATAATCCTACTTGAAATAGATTGCGTAATGGTTTTTTTTTTTGAAGGTAATAATCATTCTTATATAACATCTAAAAGCATTGATTTTTGTTAAGTTTATTTCTATCTTCTTAGAAAAGAAGGTTGATGTTTCTTGTTTTAAAATGTATGGACATATTATCCATCTTTTTACTTAAAATGGACAATAAATAGGAAAAGTTCATTTTACCCTTACAGTAGATACCAGTGGTTATCAACTGATTATCACATTATAAACATGCTATTCAATGTTGCTTTTGATCTGCTGGTGATGTTAATTGCCTTGTGTTCCTTCTTTATTATAGGTACACGCCGGTAATGTCTCGCAGACTACTTTTTGCAGATAGAGAACATAGTTATTTAACTGAACATAGATTTGATGAATCAAACTGTTCAAATTTTCTGGACCTTGATTGGCTATCATCATCTGGAAATTCATGCGAGGAAGAAACTTTTGAAAGGTGGTGTTCCTCGATGCTGCTCTGCTTGCTATTCATCACTGCTTCATTTTTTTTACTTTTCTTTGTGCCTCACCAAAATGAGATGCTTTTTTCACATTATGTCTGAAAGGTTCTGCTTTGTGTGCGCGCGCGCATGCTGTGAATTATTCTGTTTACAGGCCAGACAGCCTATCTAGGAAGTAGGTGGTGTTGGTCAAAAGAAAAGTTTCTGGTGTGAGACTAGTTTTTTGGTGTGCTTTGCATGTGTCCATCATGCTTCTAGGGGGCACAGAGAACTTTTTTGTTTGCTTCCTGGCAGAAAATAGAGTTTTGAGTGATAATTAAGATGTTCTAGATGAGCTTTGCCAGCAAATTTTGTGGATCTGTCCTCTTTTCTATGTTATTAGACTTCCTTTATACTTCAGGAAAAAAAAGAGAGTGGCCAGACGGATACAACATAAGCACCGAAGATATATATCTTTATGGAATGGTCAATATCCTTGGTACCTCACCATTAGAGACTAGGATGCATGCAGGGCACTGGTTCTCTCTTGAAGTGGGATGGCCTGATCATCTGTTCCATCTCAACCATTGGGAATGTGTCCCGACAATTGGGATGCACTGGGTTGGACTGGAGTAATTATTTTTTATTTTTGTTGTTTCTAATTGTTTTGGTTCATGCTGATTGTACCATTCTGGTACCATACCATCCCAAGAGATAACTGAGATGAGGCCCAATACCAAGACTTGAACCCTTGATGGACACAGCTCGCATTTGTGCACATCCATGCACACATGGCATACATGTCTACAATTACAATTGTTTTTTATTGCAATTGTCACATTGGTAGGAACTGGAAGAGTGTTCTGCACCCATTTGTTTGATGATGAACTACTGTATTTTATGGGGTAGAATGGTCTCTATATTGTAAGAATAAGGACAAAGTACTCTAGGTAGATCATCATATCTCCATTTGTTTGTGTGTGCAAATGCCTTTTTTCTTTGACGTTCTGAAAAATACATGGTGCTTCTTCTCGTCGGAGGATTGGTGCAATTAAAAACATTTTAACAATGCCTAGAATGCTTAAAAGCATTATATTTTCTTAAGCTTTCTTGCCTTTGTGTTGAGTGTTTACAAAATGATTATTTTGAAATGAGTTGATAATTGGTGTGAAAGCATATGAACCCATTGAATTGATAATTGGACATTTGAATGAATATGTAATTTGAAATGCATGTATGTAATGTGGATATTTTGGTCATTCAGGACATTTGATAATTGGACAATGAGCTAACTTTTTGATTAAAGTTTAGCATGTCCTAAATGAGCAAAAGACCCATGTTTAAAATTCTAGGACTAAATGAGTCTTTTTTAAAGGGGTGTGAAACCTTGGATGTCTTGTTTGTCTTTATCAATAGTAACTTTTCTTGCAAACTTCAGGCAACAAGGCTGTTATTATTAACTCTCATAAGTTTTTTCTTTGTTTTCCCCCCTGCAGGTCCTCGCTTATCAACTCACCTATTGGGAATCTTTCCACTGACAATGTCATGAATAATGTGAATGCTGAAACAAGTGAGGAAGGGTCTGGCACTGAGGTCAATAGTTCTTCTCTTGTTATTGTTTTGTTACAAATGATTTATCTTGAACCTTCAACTCGAGGATGACTCGTAGGCCAAAGTTCTTTTTAGCTGAAATTGGTCTATTAATTAATGTATTTTCAAAATATACAATCAACCATTAAACAATTACTGTTACCATGTCAGAAAGTTGATAGATGACCATGTTAGGTGGAAAACATAACTTGCACATTCTTAAGCATCTTAACTGATTCAGCACCATTTTCTGACTGAGAATAGATTGTTAGTATGATGATATTTTTAAGAAGAGATTTTAAGGTGCTCTCCGGATATTCTTGTTTGCTATACAAAAGGCAGCTGACATAGACTGGTCACTTGAAACATGATAGGAACGTGGATATTAGTAAGTTCTTGCGTTCTACGGTATTCATTTTAGTGGTCTCAAAGTAGATCTGGTTTGTCATACTTCTCTTGTTCCTTTTTTGAGTTGAAAATAAGTTGCTTGAACTGCTGTCCTTTGTGAGATATTGGAGGATCCAAACCTAGAACTTTAAGAACCACTAAATTGATTCATTTTATCCCATATAAGAGTTAATTTTACAACTTTAATGCTAATCCAGGGGCTTTTATATTTTGTATATATTGATATTAGTATCGAGCCTTAATTCAAGTTGAACTAATTCACAAATTTTCTTGAGTTAAAAAGAGCTTATAGGCATCAAACTTGATTCTAGAAACTAAATAGAAAGGTATGTCCTTTGAAGGTAAAAATTTGTATTGATTTGAGAAATTATATTTTTATCAATTTCTGTTTGCTCTGGTTGCTGATTAGTTGGTCAAATGATCTCAGTAGAGGTACTGTCTAATATTGAATGGAAGGGAATGATTCATGGTACCATTTTTGAACATTTTTAAGTAGCTAGAGGCCCTTCTAAGTCATGATTTTAGTATAACTGGCTCATGGTTTCTCGACAAATTATGAAGCAACTGTGGAGGTTTACGCCATTTTTGATGTTTTGATTTCACCTATAATTTATGCATTGTTTTCTGTGTATGGAAGTTTTGGTGCTTGCATGATTGCATTGTGCATATGCACGTTGTGCATGAATTGGGCAAATGTAATGCATTGGTTTATGGCTGATGTATTGGAGTGTGACAAATAGATCATGCATGAATTGTTTGGAGGTAAGCAAGGTATTTATTGTCTGTATGTATGCTTTTCATTTTTTGAATGCAGTGAGTGTTGACGAACATATTCTCAAAATGCTGATATCTTGAAACCATACACACAGACAAGCATTAATTCTTAAATTTTGATCAGCTGTTAATTTGGATTATTTCCTCGCATGAGCCAATACTTGTGCTATTTTGAGCTTTTGACCAAGGCTAAGGGGCAAATCTGATTGAACATTGAGTTGAATGTTTTTATTTTCTCATCAATAGATAAAGGGCCTCTAAGTACCAAAACTGGTAATTCTATTTAATCCTAGTGTACTCGGTGCATATACATGGTACGAATCACAAATAGATGCACGCACAATTCTTCAGCTAGATTTTATTCTAACAACTATTGACAATGAAACAAGCATGATTTTTCTGTACAATATTTTGTAGTTTCAGGCTTTCAGCTACCTTGTACATTTCCTCAAAACACGATTTATTTCTTGGCAACAGGCAAAAGAAACAAATACAGCACCGCCGTCTGATGTGGCTGAAATTTCCAGCATTCCTTGTGACTTTTCTGAAAGATTCGCATATTGGGTGGCCAATGGGGGAACTCTCCGTTATTGATGTAAAGACATCCGCTCATTGATCTATCTGACCTTCAGTTTCAATCAAGGATGCTTCAGCTCGATGAGGATCGAACATTGGAAAGAGAGAGAGAGAGAGAGCGATAACCTTCAACTCTGGGAATGGTCCAGCATTGCAAAGATTTATGGATGGAGGGAGAGAGGGAACGGGAAGCAATGACAAGAAGAGTTGCGGCATTCACTCGTACGTTCTTCAGAACGACCTACAATCGGATGTCTGACCTCAGGACCACCTACAATTGGATCGGTCAAGGCGGCTATGAACGTTCATATTTTGATAGTTGGCAAGAAAAAAGTCAATTTTTTCAGACCCAAACTCCATTCGGCAAAGCTCTTAATGTCCTCTTGTAAATATAAACATACAAACAATTTTTTGAGGCAGCAAATTTGTCCATTTGTGTTTGCTTATTTGGCAAAGTTGTCCTCTGGCAGGCGCATCTCGTGTATCCAGTTGTGCTGTCTTTGCAAACAAGTGACCATTTATTTAATTTTTTGTAGTAATCTTTTTAGTGCCCGCTTGGACTCCACGGCTGTTGGCCAGGTGGGAGTTGAGTATCATGTACTTCTAACTCATCCAACTTGCTATTACTGGGAAATGCAGCAAAAACTATTCTTTACAAGGCTTCATAATATGATTTCATGTTTGAATACCGGTTAGGTGTGCTTTTATGTTCGTCAGGGCATGTTGCTAGCAAAATCCACACGATTCGCATGCTACGTCTGATCGGTGGCACCTCAGAATCTGTAGCACAGAAAACCACATTCACAAAAAGAGAAATCAATAACCTTAGCAGCCTCCTGCCAACTATTATCAACAGAGAGGGGAAAAAAAAAAAAAAATCTCAATCCAAAGTATTAATCACAAATATTTTCCCTTGAACCAGGTTCAGAATAACCGTACCCGGTACAACCCTTCCGGAAGCAGTGATAACCAAAGCACAAGCAATGCAGCTTGCTAAACGAAAACCCATGATGCACGAATAATATTAAACAAGAGGCCATGAAAATTTTCTATCTGAATCTTCAAAATTTTACTGACACCATGTTTCTAATATTAAAAGAAACAAAAAAATAACACACGCTTTATGGCAAGATAGATAGTTCATAGCTGCGCAGTGAAGACTCCGGTAAACAAAAGCTTTTTAAAAACATCTAAGGATTAAATTCTAGAAGGAAATTAGACATGAGGAACTCAGAAATGCAATCAGGCTTGCACCTAATCCCAGCCCGAGGGAGCCGGTGTGGCAGCATCCCAACCAGAGGGCACAACAGGAGGAACACCTTCCACAGGCGGAGCTGCAACCGCATCCCATCCGTCAGCAGTAACAGGAGCTGTTCATTAGAGAGAAAGGGAAACAAACAGTTCTTAGAACAAATATGAACAGCCTGATGATGCAACCAATTGAGTCCACAGAAAGCAACAAAATTTATAGGAGAAAATGCAACATGACTTTCACATGGCACATGACCGTCATGCAGATTCGGCAATGCACCAGTACATGCATCTAATTAAGGGGAAACCAACAACAAAAACAGCTCCACAAGTGGCTGCAGCACTAGATCTTTTGCTCTGCGGAACAACTCTTATTTCATGACAGGAAAAGAATGTTTAGGACATCTTACTTGGCCACATTGTGGTTTCTGCCAGGCTTACTATATGGAACATAAAGGATCAGTATCATCTCATAAAATAGGCAACTCCATCTACAGTGAAACACGGCTCTGTAGTGGTCGATGAAATAAAAAGCTTTTAAGAAATCAGGAGGACCACACAGACCTAAAAGGGGCAGATCTCAGCCAACGTGCACGGTTACAACAGAGTATACGGTATCCTAAAATGGTCTCACAAAAAATATGGGGTTAATGGGTTTTAAGAACATTTGGAGCAGGGCACACTAAAAACTACCAGGCATCGATTGTTTTAAGTCGGGTGAACACAAACTTCAAGCAAGTCAGTAGCTACAACCATTCTCGGTATGCTGGGCCAGGAGCTCATGCACAGGATATCCTAAAGCTCCATGAATGAGGAAAATCTGAGCAACAAAAAACATGACAAGAGAAAACTGGTGTAATCCTAACCTTGACTAGCAGTCCACTCAGCAGCAGGCACTGCAGGAACAACGGGAGGTGCAGCTCCGACGTCAGGCACCCACTGTTCAGCAGTCCACTGATCACTAGGTACCACACTGGTGTACTCAGCAATCCCACCAAGTTCAGTGGCCACCAGAGCCTGTTCTTCCTGTTCCTTAGCTTCCTCAGGATCCCTGTAGAAAAATAGATCGACCTGTGCAGACCACCAAACTGACTAAGAAACTCAAAGATATTATCAGAGAAAAATGTCTAACATCACCAGATTAGCAAACCAGAAAAGAGTAATTATCATATTTAGAGCAAACAGGGAACTGCTTGAATGAAAAAGCTGAGGATTAGAGAACCCAAGGAAATAATCGATCAACCATTTCTCATTCTGTAAAAACAGAGTGCTGCTTGCTGCTTGAGACCCTGAAGAGATGCAGAAGGAAAGATACTACTAGCCATGCAAAAACCAAAAAAGTACACAAAATGATAGGGAAAAGATGATTCCTGCAAATCATAAAAACCTCAATCTGTTCTTTTTGGTTATTTGAGATGACCATGTAATTAGCTCTTGGCATTAGTTACCAAAAGACACTCATTTGAGGAAACTGAGACTAAAACAATGTATAGCTTATAGAAATGTTTCTCCTCCGGATGATTAATTGATAACACTTCAAAGCGAAGACAAAACAATTAGAAGCACATAAGATATAATCTCGTACCATCACTTCCCATTTGTACCCAGGAGCAATAGTGCCACGCATCTGGAGAACCATTCTAGCCAACAACCAGTAGAGGCAGCCAATGCTGGATTTCCCTTTGTTGTTTGCAGGAATTCCAATATCAACATATCGCATTGGAGAATCAGTGTCACAGAAGGCAATGGTTGGAATATTTCCAAGAGCAGATTCCTTGATAGGCTGCAGGTAGTATAAATAGAAGGAATTAATGATCCATTTCCTTGGCCAAATAATAAAATCACACCTTTGTTACTGATAAATTCACCTGATGATCGGTTCTAGGATCAGTGAGGATTAGAAGACGTGGCTCACAAAAGGATGTCTGAAGCTGATTGGTGAAGGTTCCAGGGGTGTGCCTCCCAGCAATGGCATGAGCACCTGTGTACTGAGCAAACTTCAGAACAGCTCTCTGACCATATGGCCTTGCAGATTGGACAATAATGTCCTGAGGATTTTCAATGGCAACGATGACCCTAGCTGCTAGCTGAAGTTTCTCCCAAGTTTTACCAAGGTTGATGATGAAGATACCTGAATAATTAAGAGTACATGAGTTGCAGAATCAACTCATTGAAGTAGGGAGAGAAAAGCTGCAATAGTTATTGGAGCAAGATAGAACAAGACAACAATAAAGTATTAAAACCACAGTACAATTATTAGTAATTGAAATACATAAATATCAAATTTATAATGAAAAACAGTACTTTTATATGGAACTCGTCTAGATTTAAGAAGCCCAAAGCATTATGGTTACAGCACCAGCTCAGATCCACAAAGTTGCAGAAAGCTATATAAATCCAACTGACTGAAATACATTCAGCAATCTGGCCTATTTCATCTCCTAGAAACAGATATGAATAGATATGGCTTGTTTTAGAAATGCACTGATCGTGTTTAGCTTTTCAAAGATTTAAGCAATGATACTGGAAGAAAGCATTGCCATAACCTAGGAGAAATGATTATTGGTGTTAGCAAACCACACACCTACCATTCCCAAGTCTCAATTCTTAAAACAGTCATACTAAAAACTGCCCGCAACTTCATGATAACAGGTACAATGACGCCTTGCAATTGGCAGATCTGGCAACTTTAACACTGTTTAGGTGCTTAACTATAACATGACCCATCTAAAACCAAATGCACAAAAGCTTTATTCCAGCTACATGTGGTTAGCAGCATAAATCCGATGCCAAAGCAGAACAGAAAGAAGAAGAAGAAGATAGATGGTCGAACAAGAGTAAGAGAAAAAATTAGAGACGAGAAATTAAAGAAGAGAAGCTCTAGCATGCAATTTCTTGGAAGAATGTTTAGGATAGTGTTAAGGAAGCACACGTACTATTACATAATCATTCTCATTGAAATTTTAATTTCTGCAGTGAACATTAGCAGTAAGTTTATAAGTCTCATTACTAATTGCAATCTTACATCTGATTTTAACATAAAGGTCTCGAATATGGTGAGCAAAGGACTCTGCATATTCATAAGGACAAAAATCATGGGATAAGAGCACAAGGTCAATGGGCTGGCAAGGGGCTAAACCATAAACAATCTGAAAAGGAAACTTACCAGTAGACCTGCTAACAGAATTGTTATAGGTGAATTCAACAGTAGGTAACAACAAGTCCCGGTTTCCTGATTTTTCTCCCATAAGGAATTTAAGCAAGTCTCCTAGACTATGATTAACAATCTCGGTCTGGCGATGGAAAGCAACTACAAACTTCATAGTTGTCCAGAACAACTTTCAAAGTATCTTTCAAAAATAGCTAACAAACTCGGCATCCCTATCAGACACTATAAAAAAGACGGCAAATCATACAGTCGAACAATCTCGTGGAAGAACAACTTAACCGCATACGAGACATCAATTGTCTTCACACAAGGTACGAAACGGGCCATCTTAGAAAATCTATCCACAACAACTAAAATGAAATCATGACCTCTAGCAGTTCTAGACAATCAAGGAATAAGTCCATGCTAAAGTCTTGCCAAGTTTGTGTGGAATAGGCAATGGTTATGTACAAACTAGTGTTTCTTTTTCTAGCCTTGACTAACTAACAAGTATGACACTGGCACACAAACTAACATCTTTCTTTAAAGAAGGCCAATAAAATCAATCCTCTAATATGGCTACAATCTTATCACATCTAAAATTACTAGCGAGGCCACTAGCATGCAACTCCCAAACAATAAAATCTTTAAATGAAGTGCGAGGAATGCATAGTCTAAAATCCAAACCAAGTAACCATCTCTAATGAGAAAATCTAGATGGACATGACAAGTACCATCCATGATCTCCTGAAATATAAACTCAAAATTAGGACAACCGGTGTACTCATCCTTCAATCTCTCAAACCCTACCACCTAAGCACCATAGTATGCAAGAGATATACCGCTCAACTAAGTGCATCAACTGGTTTGTTCTTAACCACTGCATGATGGTTTAAAATGTGTACTTCTGGAGAAACTCGATCCATCGGGCTTGTTTGGCACTCAACCTTTTTTGTGAGTTCAGGTACTTAAGTGCTTGATAGTCAAAGTACAACACAAATTCTTGGGATAACTAGTACCTCCAATGCCTCAAGAACTACACAATAGCATCAAATTTTGTCATAAGTGGAATACCTCTACTTAGCTTCACTAAGTTTTTTGCTAAAACATATATTTGGATGTCCCTTTTGACTCAAAACACCTTCAATGCCTACTCCAAATGCATCACAGGCAACTTTAAAGAATTTAGAAAAGTTAGGATGTCTCAAAATAGGTGCCTTAGTCAACTTTAGATTGATCTTCCTAAAGGCTATGCATACAGCGTCAGTCCATTTGAACTCCCCTTTCTTAATGCTATCAATGATAGAAGCCATAATGGTACTAAAACCCTTAGTGAATCGCCTATAAAAGGTGGCCAACTCATGAAAACTACGAACCTAACAAAGAGTCTTTGGTTTGGGCCTCTCTCTAATAGCTCTCACTTTCGTGGGGTCAATGCCCTGCACTGTAACAATGAATCCTAAGAAAATAACCTAAGTCTGTATGAAAGTGCATTTCTTGAAATTGACATAAAACTTTTCTACTCTTAATATCAATAAAATCTGATGAATGTGATCCAAATGCTCTTCTTTGGTCTCACCATAGACTAGGATGTCATCAAAATATACCACCAAGAACTTGTTTATGAATAGTTTTAAAACCTGAGTTATAACCTTCATGAAAGTGCTAGGAGTATTATTAGATAATCCAAAGGGTATGACTAGCCACTCATACAACCCATCTTGAGTTTTGAAAGCAATCTTCTACTCATCTCTCGGTCTACTCTGGATTTGATGGTACCCGTAGTGCAAATCAATCTTTGTGAACCATTTAGCCTTGACCAACATGTCTAGCATGTCTTCCAACCTTGGAATAGAAAACCTATACTTGATGGTGATCTTGTTAATGGCACGGCTATCAACATACATTCATCAAGAGCTATCTTTTTTGGGAGTCAATAGAGCAAGAACAACACAGGAACTCAAACTATGCTGAACTAAGGATGCAAATGAGTTGGGTCAAACTAGGTCATAAGTGACATGGATCCAACTTGGTTCCTTGATCGGCTCTTAATATTAGATCCAGACCCAATCCAATAGAAGATCATGTCGGGTCAGGTCCACAGCCAAAATTTTTGATCCAACGATCATTTGAGTCAAGTCAGGTCCAAATCGAAACTAGATCAAATATAGCCAATTATATTTTAATTACCACAACCAATCACTATTAACCATACAAAATAAACAACAAACAATATTACTCTCAAAACAAACTAGGATATAAAAATAATTTTAAATCTATCTTGATGTTAAAGACAATCCATACGAGTCTTGGATCACAACTTAGTGGCTCATATAGGTTCGAGTCTTAACGATATTATTATGTTTAGGTTGGGTCAGGTCCAAATTCAGTAAACCCAAACCCGATCCATAAAATAGATTGGATCCAATTTTAAAACCCAACAAGGATCCATGAGTCCTTAGAAGCAGGTTGGATCGGATCTAAGCAGGTTGAGTTGAGTCAAGTGACTAGTCAACCTAACCCATTTGCAGCCTTAGACTAAACAAAGGCCTTCTCCAAAAGTCCATGAACTTGCCGATTGATCTTTGCCCTTTCTTTGGATTCATCCTATAATAAAGCAACTTGGACAGCTATGATCTTGGGACTTGATCAATGGCATCACGTATGTCCCTCAAAGGTAGTAGCTCAATAGGAAGATCCTCATGTGTCACATTTTCAAACTCATGTAACAACTGTTTGACTTTCGGAGGAAGATCAACTTGTGATTGAGATGGATTTTGTGAAACCTTCCTGGCTACTAATGCTAAAACATCACCTGATCTTTTGCCCTTTCTCAGATTTTCTACGAGTCAAAAAAATGGAGACATTCCTTTCTAACTCGCTAAGAAGAGGAAGATCTAAAACCATGTGTGCTAGAAAAACTCGAAGCACACAAAGAGGTACTGGATGTTGGAGTCCTATGTGTCATCTTCTTATCCAATTTAGAGGGTTTGGTGGGTTGAAGCTGTATGATTTTTTCTTTAAACCACAACACTTAAGTGTTGTCTCACCCATAATGAATGACATCCACATCATATAACTAGAGTCAACCTAATAAGACATGGGACACATCCATAGGAAAGACATTACACCAGATTTTATCCGAATAATTACCCATCCGTAGGAAAACTAAACATCTCTCAGTGACTGGCAAGGAAGTCTTGTCAACCAATGCCACTCTGAATGATTAGGGATGTGGTTCAGGCTGCAACTTCAACTTTCCCAAAGATGACTTTGAAACCACATTCACTCAATCAATGATGACTTTGCACACTGCATCCCTACATTTTACATAAGTGTAAAAAGTGCTAGTGCACTTCCATTCATTGATGCTCATTGAGACAAACAAAATACACCTCATGATCCCACAAAAATTGTCATTATTGTCTTGTCCTTCCTCATTATCATCCTCATGCTCGGAGACATGCTCCTTAGCCTCAAAATCCTGAATATCATCATGTAGAGTTTCAATTTCATAATCTAAAATTAGAGTATGATGATATGCTGAGGTCCTCTGAGCAAAACTATTACTTTTCTTAGAAGCAACAGGACTAGAGAAAGTACTAGTGATTCTAGACTGAGATAACTCTCCGGCTTGGAAAGTCAAGCATCTCTGAGTAGACATCTCATGAAACTTCTCAATCTTTAATACCTTGTGATAGACCTCTTCAAGAGAACTAGGTGAATAGAGACTAACATCCTTTTAAATTTCTGGTCTTAATCTAGTGATAAATCAAGTGACCAACATCCATGGTTGCTCATCAATATCACATCTAGTGAGTAGCTCCTCAAACTTAGACAAATATTTAGATACACTGAAAGATAGTTGCCTAAGGATGAGCATTTGCTCCATTAGTTGAGCCCTATAATATATGTGGATGTACTTATCTCTCAATCTCTCTTTCATCTCAACCCATAGAATCTTATCCTAGATACACTAGATTTATTTGCACTCTATGCCAATACCACTTGGAAGGCCAACAAGATTCATTTGCACTCTATGCCAATATCACTTGACAGGCCAATGAGCTTTATCTTTGCGAAACAAGCTCATTAACCATGGTCAAATCAACAAATTAAAGTAATCCTAACCAAATCAGGACTTGCTCAACAAATTAAAGCAATCCTAATCAAATTAGGATTTGCGCCCACATTGAGTATAAACATGTAAAGGCAGCTTAAGATTTTCATAAAAATCCTTCCACATGATTCATTCCAACATAGGGAGAGTAAGATGATTGTCCATTGTCACCGTAAGGTTTTTATGAACAATCTTTCCTAAAACTTGCATAAATGGCATCTAAAGTTATGCATATTTTGTGATCTGAAATATTGAATAACAAAACTGGCAGGTAGGAATGGTATTATTTTCTATTGCCCACTACAGATTTTGCCATCGCCGACCACCGGATTCTCATATGTTCTCTGCTTATCTTATGTGCCTTGACCTTATCGATCATTTGACATCTTTATCCCATAAAGCATGTGAACCATATTATTATCCAACAAAAATTCTTCTTGAATACATGAAAAGTCCAGCAAAAAGTCCCCAGGCATACAGGAAAAGTCCTGTTTCCTTGCATCAAAGAAAATTGTTCAGGAGCTTTTATAGCAGTTTGACAAGATAATAATCATCCATTCTTCTATATGATAAAGTCATATTTCAACGGTTTGAAAAGAGATACAGCAAAATAACGAGAAAATAACAAATAACAGGAAGAAATACGGGAAACATGCCATAGAAGAGGAACAAAACGAATCACAAACATAGAAAATATACGATTTATCCCGACATAATCACGGGTAGGGATGTCCCAACCCGAAAATAAAAGAAAATAAGACAAAACTATATCGAAAGATATATCAAGGCACGGTAAAAATTTATCTAACACCTAGCGAGCCATGACATCCAAATTTCTGTTATATCGCAGAATCAGATCAAACAAGCGGTAGAATTTTTTGTTTTTTTTGTTTTTAAAAAAAGTAAAATTGAACTTAAGAAAAATTCTTTAAAATAACTGATAAAAAATCGAAACTTTTCCTTCTATTCTTTAAAATAACTTAAGAAGAATTATTTAAAATAACACTAAAAGGCTTACAGCTAACCAAGGATTACCCAATGAGATACAATTAACAATAACGAAACTTTTGCTAAATTCTTTACTAACCTCGTCTACAAAACTTCAATAGAACTTAGAGTACCTGATAAAAAACGGAAGTTATTTATAAAAACTACATCCGACCATATTTTCTCATCTGAAGCAATAACGCCATAAATCTACAGATTTAGAGGATAGGAAAAAGGACCCCAAGGGCTAGGGTTAGGGTCTGGATACCGTCGGATCGTCGCTTGAAGACATAGCGCTCCATCTGGAAGTCGCAGTTCTTGGTGCCGAGATGGACTTCGGCGGCAAGCATCATCTGGATGTCCTGCTCCTTCTGAGAGAGCACCCGCGTCGTCGCCATGGCTGGAAGAGTCCCCGGGAGGTCGAGCTCAAGGGCTAGGGCTTTCGATTAGAGGGAGAATAGGATCCCAGAAACCTGGCCTCGCTATTTTTTTTCCCCCTTTTTTTAATCCACAGGCGACGATGGAGGAGGCGCGGGAGGGAGGAGGGAGGGTCTCCTAGTTGGTGCTCTCAGAACCCTAGCGTCCGTAGTAGAATGACTAAAACGCCCCCAAGAAAGAATGGGCCAGGTTTGCTTAATGGATCGGTGAATCAGGCCGAAAATGGGTCATAGCCGGTTTGGCTTTTGGGTCAAACCGACTTGAAGAATTTTGTATAATATCTAACTAATTGATCTCATTACGTCCCTTATTTTTCTTGTCTGAGAAAAATCTAGCATGGATTGAAATAATAAATTTATTTTTCTTAGTTGACCATTCAATGAAGACTAGATTAGATGAGATTTAGTTTAACATTATTGACAATAAAAAAAAGAAGAAATCACTCCGCCCATATTGCTTAGAATTACTGTGTTTACAATGAGCAAATTAGAAAGCCAAACCAATTATTCGGAACTTATAGGCTTTCTATTAAGGCATTCATCAATTGAGAATGAAAGTTAAATTGAAGATCCACTCGAGTTTCAAATCTAAACCTGCATTGATCCGTACCAGGTAAAGCACCACTGTTTTGCATCGAGATTCCGGAAGGCTGAAGATGAACGTCTCACAGGCAAGGATTAATCCAAATGTCAGACTCTTGAAAGCCGTATCAATCAGCCGGTTTATTTATTTATTTATGATAAGACACTACCGGTATAAATACATCCAATAAATTTTTTAAAAAAAAATCTCAAAAAACACCTAAACCATGCCAATCCAGTGATCCCTTACATAGAAAGGGGTACAGTAAACAGTTCTATTCATCTCCTTGTAAATATATCAGGCTCTAATGGAGGGACACTCCCTGACAGTCCACTATATGTCACGCAAAAGAGGGTGGGACGTCCGAGTCTCCGTCCGGCTCCGTTAGCTCTTCATGAGGCAGCCGGTTATCTTTAAAGAAGGTCTGGAATTATTCAACTCGCATCTAGCAAAGTAGGAGCCTGTTAGTTTTCCAAGGCGCTTCGGAGCAACCAAACACCCTCTCCAATATTTAAGACAAGCACAAAATCTTAGAAAAATAAGTTTTGAATCATCCTGATACTAGAAACTCAACGAACCAAACCATGGCATACAAGAAGCACAATGGGTATAAATGAATGCATGCAAAGGGAAGTCTCTTCTACTGAAAGGGGCATTTAAAATAAATAAAGAAAACCTGGTTGATGCAGTGGGTCAATATCCCTGCGAGTCCCCTTCCAGCATCCTCATCAAAATCCAACATACTTACATAAGCTTGATCGCCCATATAGATGATTGATTTGGCTTTATATTGTTTGAAACAAAATGGGGGTATCTAACTTCTCCTAAAAGCCCAAATTGCAAAGCAAAGCAACTGTACCCATTACACCAGAAAGGTCCTCGATACACCTGGATTCTGCGTCGACTTTGAGTGCAACAATGTGTCGAATCCTGACCATCTTTTCAACTTAGGATGGGGAAGATGCGGGTAACATGCTCGAACGGGACGCTGTCCACTGTGTTCTTCTTGAGCTCTGGGTGGTTGAATCCACTGCGGGGGAGGACGATAAGCTGGGAGCGGCCATGACCCTTCTCGAGGGCCCAGCCATTGTTGGCCACGTGGTACTCCAGAAACTTGTCCAGGGAGAGACCTTCAATGTTGATGGCCTGCACAGACATGAAATGGCTTCTAAGAACAAGAACTTCGACAGGCTGAACAAAGTGACACCTGAAATCATTAGTCTACGCAGTTTCCTGCGCTTTAGCTTTAGGAGAAAAGGAAATATTTTCTACCAGTGTTAGGCATTGACTTCCAAATGAAACACTACTCACAAGTTATTGCTGTCTCTAGGAGTGCGATGATGAGTTAAATGATATTTGCATGTAGGATAAGTCAAATGAGCTCAAACTTTTGACCGCCTACTCTAATTCACAAATCCATAACATTGCGACATGGTGATGAGATGGGTAGTTGGAGAACCAGGCAACATGACAGATCACAGTCATGCCAGTGATTGCAATCTAAAAAAGGAGAAAATGAAAGTTCTGATGTTTCCCAGGTCACTGGTTTCACCCCTAGTGACAGATGGAGGTAAGTGCATGAAGAGTGGAAGGTTTGTGTATAACAAGTCTGGACAATGATCAGCAGGCTGTAGTATAGGATAGGCCCAAAGTCAAGGGCATACATGGTAAGCTACCCTGAGCAACACGTAGAATTAACTAATTCTGCAACAACACATAATACATAGCAAGTATTGCAGAGAAAGTATTCAAGGATTAAGATGCACAAGGATCATCAAAAAACTGTATTGAGCCTCGTCAAGCAGAATTGGAAAAAGATTCAAAATGAAAGAAATAGTAATTGCATCTAAACAGCAGAATAACAACCAGGAATGTATTGAGCCTCATCTAGCAAGTTGTTAGCTCCAACATTGATTAATATTGATATGCAGAGGAATAGGAGACAAAAGGACTAGACAACCATCTATAATTAAGTATTCTTAGGCATTAGCAGAGCCAACTAAATCTAAAAGTTCACAACGATGCAGTCAGACATGAGCTGGACTAGCCCTAGCATAGTGAACAGAGATTCATTTTACCAAAAAACAAACAAAAAGCAAAATTTAGGCCCTTCCTATTCTGCAGTAAATGTTGACCTACAACTTATCATGAAGTAATCCTCATCAGCAGTTGCTTTGTTAGTATGGCTCAGCAAATCACATAGCATATTGAACAACAGCCTATGCCCACGCATAGAGTTACTAAAATAGGTTTTCATCATCCACCAAACACATATGAGCCAAATATAGCAATGAAAAAAGATGAAGAACAAAGCCATCTTACCTCTGCAAGTATAGGCCTGGGTACTTTCTGGTATGTTAAGGAGAGGACGTGAATTGCATAAGCTTGGATTGCTTGCTCGAAACCTGTGCCATATTTATGTAAGTCAAAATAACTTAGCCATGAGATAGATACACATGCACACACGCACATACACAGACACAGAGAGAAAGGGAAGGTGGGAGGAATTTTTCTATATGTTGGCAAAATGGGACAAAAGCTTAAGATGTGTTCAGATTCCAGCAGGTAGATGCCACCTAGATCCTTCACCAACAAGCTAGAAAATCCAAATGGAATATCTTTTTCCCAGATTAACTTCCCCAATCCTCTAAATATAGTCCCATGGCCAAATAACTAGCCAGTTTACTTGATTGACAGCTTCATAGTAGTTTGGAGAAGTTAAAATTTTGGTTAGTGAGCGCGTATCTACAGGGATAAGCCCCCAAATGTCACAAGAAGTTCAAGCTTTCTATCAGCCCATAAACATCAAGAAAAGGTGCTCTCTTATGATGATCCACGCCAAAAGTTTCTGTTACAGAACTTGTGTACAGAATGGCTTTTGTAAGCTTTCCATTTTAACGATACAGAGCATATACAAGGGAATATAAGGGTACATATTACTTCAGAAGGCAAATCGGATCATCAAAATATGAAAGATAGGATACATACGTAAAAGTTCAGGAAGTAGTTCAAGTTCTCTGAAGGATAACTACCCTGCAATTGGTTGCCCTCTTAAAACCGTATCTCAAGAAGCATTTCAAGAGTCATTGAAATTTAAACAAAGCAGAGCATCCATAATATATGGTTTAAGGCAACTTACAGACTGGCTCATCACATGTGTCATTGATATATACAGATTACCAGCTCACTAAACACAGTTCATTTGAGCTGAGATTGATAATTATAAAGAACTAAGGGGAAAAGGACACAAAAAAAGGACAAATAACTAACCAAACACTAATTGAAAGTTGAAATTAATCAGACAAAAGCTATAAACCCAACTCTTCGAAAGAAACACATGCAAAAAAGAAAGAAAGGAAAGAGTGACATGCGAGATGAGACATGCTGAACAACATTTTACTAGTGGCAAGCATGATGTTTGGGAACATATTCAGATGGCTTTGGAACGTGTCCATCTCTTTACCTGGAACAACTTCAAGTATGCTGTGGTTCTTCACAGCTTCATCCCAAAATTGATGAAATCTTGCAGTCTGTAGCCAACCAAAAGATTTAATATCAGCATCGTTCACTCTGAACACACACAAAAATCAAAATTAACAATGATACATACCTCTAGATAGTGAGAGAGAACAATCAGTGTCTTGAACTGCTCCTCCATTTGCTGTCCACAAGCAGAAAGGAAAAGAGGAGAAGATTAGAATGATAAGATTTTCATTTCCAATAATTATCACAAGTCCAAAAGCATGGTAATCACGGGGAGTGAACAATTGGATCTCAAAGTGTAGAGTTGCTTAGAGGTAAACTAATTTAGGTAATGTAACATGGACAATTGAATATCAAACAAGAATAAAGGGCAAAATCCAGCCAACGGTTGTCCATCAAGATGTCTGCAATAGAAGACATCTAACCTCAAGCAACAATGTCAACTTCAAAGGAGGGGTGATAAAGATCTGAGAGATTACCAAATAAGATTTACCATTTGATTATAAAGAAATGCATCTTCCCTATTCTCTAATTACGATTTACCATGATCAAAGCAATCTAATTGTCTCTAGAATGATGCACATATATCCAAAGACTTTGTATGTGCATGTACAACCTCATTAGCATCATTTTGTTCATTTTTGCATGAAATTCCCATGCACAGATTTTATTCTCAAGAATACTGTAAATTATGACCGACAAGAGTTCACATTTCTCCAGACAGGTTCATGCAATAGGGATTACATACACACATGCACTCCCAAAAAAAGGGATTACATACCACTTGTTCAGGAATCAAGAAGAGACAAAGGCTAAAATCTGGTGCTGGCATTGCCATGAGAGCCTGTTAAAAAATGAAAAGGTAAATGATGATATTGCCATGAGATGTGCAAAGCATGGAAAAAAACCTGTTCATAATTTATTAATATCCAACTTCCATATGTTAATTTTGGAGTTAACCAAACCTTGATCAAAATCCGAACTACAATTGGAATGCTCATCCGTTCTGGCTCAAACTACAAAAAGAAAATAAATTCTGTAAAGGAAAATTATTCACGTATTTACCAGCACATATTCAGTATATAAGGAAATGAGTATAAATAACCTGATAAAGCCGAAGAAGGCAAAGATTTGCATCCAAACTGTAAGTTTGAGATGAAACCTGTATCGTGAAGCAATCAAGGAAAAACTCATAAACATGTACAAGAAATCCTAATGAAAAATTAAAAAGAAAGAAAGAATGAAAGAAAGTAAAAAAAAATTGAAACCTATAAGCAGTAAGCTTCGTCAGAATTCACAATTGGTTCAGATTCCAGAATCTAAAATTATTAGGAAAACATAATATACAAGTGGCTTTAGCTCAAGTTTAACAGAAAGAACTCTTAGAAAACTCTATCATTGGAAATTGGAAAATACACAAGACATCATAAATCCTTTCTATTAAATATTGTCTTGAACCAACAGACGCTTCCTAGCTGAATGCATGCTTATAAACTAAAAGCCTGCAATGATGAGCATGGCAGTAAGTCTATATCATAAACAAGCAAGAAGGAAAATATATGAGTGTGGTTTAGGTCTTCAATGAAGTAGAAACTCAGGCTCACCAGCCATGCATGGTGGACTCTAAGATTGAAAGTGGCTGTCTAATAGTTTTAAAGCACACCCCTTCATATGCGGTGGCAAACACATATCTCAAAATCCACCATGTATAGCAAGCAGACCCAAAGTGGAAATTAAGTTTCTACCTTGCAGCAGAGGACTGCGTCCAAAATATATACGTGACCATTCAAATCTGATGAAATTAGCTCCTTATTCCTCTTTACAAGTCTTCAACCTTCTTTCAATTTTGGAGAGTCAGAAAAGACCCATATGTGCTTTTATAAACCATACTACATGAATGTGGTCAATGAATAAAGTGCTTCATGTCATTGATGACTAACATCCAGTAAAAACAAACTTAAATACCATCAAATGTTTGATTAAATCTCGCAACAACAGGGAAGCAAGGCATCTGACTTCGACAAACAAATTAAGGAATTCATTATATTGTTGCAGAAAACAGCAAGCCTGAAGGGAAGTTACAGAATCAACTTAAAGTCTAAACTTTGTGAAGTCATGTGAGCATAATATCCAGCAAATAAAGAATTCCAAACAACATATTTCATAGAGTACTAAGTCACTCCATCCGAGAAATGGCATGAAACAATAATGTTCTTGAATCTAGAAGAGATTCATGCTGCTTCAAAATCATTAGCAAAATACACATCTGGGCAGGAACACATAAATGGATTGCCATTGAAATACAAAGGCCTGATATGGTCTGAATTCATGGTAAAAATGCATAGCAACTTGCAAGTTAATGAGGGTCAATTTGGCATTGCTAGGTGAGTAATACTGGAAATTCGGGTGCTTGGATGACTCAAGTCTTATCATTGCTATCAAATGCTAGGTATTCGATGAATAAGCACAAACTAATTTGACTATGTTGCTAGGATTAAAGCTCCAGAACAGTTTGCAACCATAGGGAAGCCTATGCCATAGTTGCCAGGTCTAAGGAGACAAAACTTCCAATTCTATTTAATAGTTTATCGAGTCAGCCTCATAATCCGGCATCCTAGGTTTGGCTTAAAGGTCTCTAAAGAGAGTGCAACATCCAATCTACCTTGAGCTTTCCCTGATTGGTTCAATGTGTTTATAATGTAATGAAGGCATGAAACACTGTTGGAGGTTTTGCCAAGCCAAATGCCAAGCTAGAGAAACCTATGTAACGACAGAATTCTTGTAATGGGTTTTCTACAATTATTATTATGATATAATCACTGTAATCACGATCCCTCGCTGAACTCGGAGCCAATCAACCGACAACCGCAAATGCATCTTTGCAATCAAGTAAACAAGAATAACCAAATTCAAAATCCAAAAGCTCAAAAGATCCGATTTTAGCAGTATCATTCAAAAGAACATTTCCCGGCAATCAATTTAGCAAAGTAAAACAAACTAAAAATCCATATTTCTTCAAACAAACTACAGAATTCAATCAGTCACCCCTAAATGTTCGATATTGAGCAGGAGATCAAAAAATTGATAAAGAGAGGAACACCTGTTCATTGACATGGTTCTCGAGATCGGTGAGGATGTCGGGGTTGTAAGGGTTCACGGCAACGAGCTGCTGCACCGTGTACGAGACCTGCTGCTGCTGCTGGGACTCTCGTTCTCTCGCCATCTCTAAATCGAAACCCTAAATCAAAAACCCTAAAAACCGTAGACGAGATAGATACAGGGCGAGGCCAGAGAACCGGAGGAAGAAGCCCAAACCCTAACCTGAAATTGGAAGAGCCCGGCGTCTAGATGAGCAAGGGAATATATATACCCGAGTAGACCGTAGATCAGATGATCCTGATCGTTGGATTTATGGGTCCCATTCTATCGCTGTCAAATCCACTGATCGGAAGGCCTGGATTGACTTGCAGAAGGATCACATTAGATGTCCAACGTAGAATAGAAATCCATGCGGAAAAACAATCGCAGCCACCTATTTGCAGCTACGCACAAGGTCGAGCTTTTACGCAATAAACCTATCCTCTCCTCTAACGGCTGCTGCCGCTTCCTCTGCCTCTTTTTTTTTTTTTTTTTTTTTTTTTTTTTTTTTTTTTTTTTTTTTTTTTTTTTAAAAAAAAAATAAAATAAAAATATATTATAAAAATATTTTTCATTTTAATCTGATTTTATTTATATATTTTTAATTTTAAAAAATATCAAACTAATTCTTTAAAATTTAAAAATATTTTAATACAGTCGTATCATTAATTTTATTAATAAAATGATATTATATGATCATCACGTGATATTATTATTTTATAAAATAATTAAAATATCTTTTTTCTTCCTCTTTCTTGTTCTCTGATTGCTTCTCTTCTTCATCGCCAATGTCCCACCTCTCTCTTCTTCTTCCTCTCCAATCCCACACATCTTTTCATCTTCCTCCTCTTCCGGACTATCATTTTCTTCTTCTTCCTACTCCTCTTCCTTCTCAAATCCCACATTTCTCCTATTCTTCCTCCTCCAATCTCACCTTTCTCCTCTTCCTCTTCTATTGCTCTCCTCTTTCTCTTTTATTGCTCTCCTCTTCCACAACCGATGTCCCTCCTTCCTCTTTTCCCCTCCTCCCCTTCCTCCTTCATCTTTTCCCCTCCTCTTCCTCCTCACCTTCTTTTCCTTCTTCTTATCCTTCTTCCTCGTTCTCCTTCTCAAATCATACCATTCTCGTCCTCTCTGTTATAGAATGGATGACCTATCATAAATAGAAAAGTATTCGGTCGAGAGCCGATTACTTTTTTAAAGTACAGGATGCTGATTATTTATTCATGGCATAAGGTGCCAGATAGCTAGAAACCGATCACTTATTCAAGGCATGGAATGCCAGATAGCTAGATATCGATCATTTATTTCATGCACAAAATACCATACAGCCAAAAGCCGATCACTTATTTAAGGCACAGGTTGTCTGATTACTCATCAACCAGGAGTCGACTATTTTCTCTGAGGTATAAGCTACTTAACTACTCATCGGATAGATATCGATTACCTACCAAACTCATCATACAAGTACTGGCTATCAGCCAAACTCATCGAACAAGTTCCGATCACTTGTCTAAGCTAGGTATAAAATTTCTTAACTTCATATAACATGAAGCACATTCTTAAAGTTATTAAAGCTATTACAACAAGGTTAGTAAAGTGGTTATCAAAAAGTATTATAGATCACTTAACATACCATAGCATAAACTGATCTCTTAACAGCCTAAATGACTCAACTATTTTTTTAATGATGCAAGCAACTCACAAGCGGTTACAACTACCTAACTAATCCGACCCTCTATTTCTATAAATAAGGATCAAGAAGATCTCTAGGGGATAAGTTTTTTTAATACTCACACTCTTTTTTTTTTTACTGTTCTTACTCTCAAAATTGACTTAAGCATTAGAGTATTTTCTATTAGAGAAATATCATCAATTTCTCCAACGTTGAAAGCTTTTTGCATATAAAGAAGGAGATTAGACTTACTCCTAAAGTCATCGATAAGTCATCAACCAGTCACTTAAAAATACTCAAAAGCTCAAATCCACCCCAGCACAACTAGCTTAACTAGCTTAGAGAGGTACAGCAACACTCTCCTTCCTCATGCTCCTGTAATCCCATCATTCTCCTCTTCTTCCTTCTCAAATCTCATTCATAAAGCTTTTAACATTGCCCTTCCCTTCCATGTCGACCTCCATGGCCCCATCCTTCCCCTCCACAAAGGCTCCCTTCACCTCTGTCTTTTCCCCACTAAAATCACTGCATTCCCTTTTCCTCTTCATCAATTCCTTCTCCTTCTTGCTATCTTCTCCCTCCTCTTTCCCCCTTCTCCTATAATCCCACGCCTCTCCTTTCCTTCCTCCTCTTCCTCTATGCTCACCCTTCTCCTAATTTTCTTCTTCCTCCTCCAATCCCATCCACAAGACCTTCAACACCATCCATTCCTCTCTATGCCGACCTTTGGGCCTCGCCTTCCTTTTCCATGGTGGCTCCCTCCACCTCCATCCCTTTCTTGCCCGATGATTTCTCCTTTTCTCTCCTCCCCTTCCTCCTCATCACCTTCTCCTTCCACCATCCTTCTCCCTCCTCTCCCCCCTCCTCCAATTCCACTCTTCTCATTCTCTTCTTTCTCCTCCTCATCCAATCTTACCATTCTTCTACTCTTCTTTCTTCTACTCTGAACCCATTGTTCTTTTTATTTTTCCATCTCTAATCTTATGTATAAAGCCTTCAATGCCGCCTTCCTCCTTCCCGGTGGCTCTCTATATCTCCATCCCTTTCTTGCTAGCAACCCTTTCTATATGAGTGAGGGATATTTTTATCCATTATTATAACAAATTAATGTCGTCAACAATTAAGTGAACATCGAAATCATATTGAAATATTTTAGAAATTTGAAACATCAGCTTGATATTTTTTAAAGTTAAAAAGGTATAAATAAAATTAAGCTAAAATTAAGAAGATATTCCTATAATTTAATTTTTGAAAAAATAAAAAATATAATATTTTATGAATAGAATACTGATAATGTCCTCTAGCCTAGGAATGACAGTGACTTAATCCATACCAAGACAACAATATGCAAAACCTTAATTCATACAAACTTTTTCTAGTATTAGATCAAAACCTCCTAAACCATTTACCCATAGGTCATTTTGAGTTACGAATTTGATCCTTTTTTTTAATTTTTGGATGAAAACCACTTTGACTCCAAACCTTATTTATTTTGCAAAACTTAATCCCTAATTTAATACATCAAATACAATCTTTATAATTCTTATTAAATCATTTTTAAAATAATTAGATAACTTGCATTAAAAAAAAATCAACTACTCAGAAATTCTCATTTAAGATCATGACACAAATGATCTAAATAATTTTATTCCATATAAAGTGGAACTCTTATGATCCTTGTTTGGTTTAAAAAATTTAACTCATACATGATTTTAACTAAAATCCCTTGATCTCAACCTAAATAGGATCAAGTTGAATTTCTAAGCCACCTTAATTTTTATCACCCTTAGTTTAAATCACCCAACCCAAATTAGAGAGAGAATACTATAGTGATGTTTAAAGGATTTTCACTATCTTAATATAAAAATTAATCACACAACACTTTATAAAATTCGAAATTCCTAATTTATAGACATAACTAACACAAAAATTAGAGCTAGAGTGCAAAGTTAAGCAAGTAAAAAGGTTTAGGGGCAACTATAATGTCCCTTGCCAGTGCTATCAACAAATTGCATTCACAATCCAATTTTCCATTTTTTTTAGACCTTAGGTGTTGATTTTGCAAACCAACTGCAATACAAGATGGGCAGGAGGTAAATATACATGAACACCAAAAAAATGTAGCAGTATCAAGAAATCTACATAAACAAATCAGTTGGCCATTTACTTGGTCTTGCCAAAACTTACCGGCCCCATCACCATCTATATTGGCTAGACCAACACAACCAATTCAAGTAAGAATTCATTGACATTTTGAACATTTAGTATGATTTTAGGGTTATGGATTTCAACATGTATGATATAAATGATTATTCAGTCTATATAATAATATCTAAGCTTCTTTTGAAAGTAGAATAGGAGATAGTAAAAGTCATTTAACCCCCAAAAGTTAATGGAGTGATTAAGTTGGACAATTTTGAAAGAGAAAAGTATATATATTTATGAGTACCGGCGAATAATGTTTTGCCTTCCAACCTTGTTTCCACTTAATCCAGGAATAAATTTCTCTATCATATATAGTTCAATAATTTACTTCAAAAAGTAAATAATAATAATATTTACATCATGTTGGGGTGTGAACCCATGCCTATGAGCCTGTGCCAACGACGACCTGATTAAGAAGGAAAAACTTAACTTGATGGAGCGGAAACAAGTTGATATGAAATCAAGTTTGCCAAGAAGCTGTGCAGAGACCATTTAATCGACTCAATGTTCAACAAGGCCCAGCGATGACCTACTCAGCTTTTGCCCGAGTACTTTCAAAGGAGAAGGTATCTAGTCGGAACATAGTTGACTAGAAACATAAAGTCCCAAAAGATCCCTAAGGAGATGCTAGTTAGCCACTAGCCGACTAGGCCTAAGGAGGAAGGCACCTAGACGGCCTCTAGCCAACTACGCCCAAGGAAGAAGATTTCCAACCGACTAGGCCTAAGGAAAAGGATGCCTAGTTGGCTACCTATGGAAGAGAGGTGATGCCTAGTTGGCCCCTAGCCGACTAGGTCTGAAGAAGCCCCCAAAAGGCTGACTTGTCCCTTACAATCTAGTCGGTCTAAAATTGACTAAATTAGATGGACTCATAGCTTAGTCGGCTCATGACCGACTAGGTATTGTGACTTGTTCATCTAGTGGGTCAACAACTGACTAGCCTATATAAATCTCCAATCCAGTCGACTACTATCCGAGTAGATCTAAAAAAAGCTCCAAATGTGATCTTTGAGGGCTCCAAGAATGTCATGTTTCGACAGGCTTCAAAAAGACTTCAACAAGCTCTTGACTATGGTCCTCAACTAAGAATCAACAAGGTGACTATCCAATGTTCGACAATGTTAGACTAAGAATCCCACTTTCTACAACTAGTGGAAAATCATGGACATGAGTGGTTGAGTACATCATGCAGGATTTGTGGCCCAATTAACCAACCTCAACACCATGACAAGATCGGTTACCCCATGTCCTGAATGATGTGGTTTCAGGAAGTAACCGACAAAATATTTCTAATAAAAAGAGGTGGCAAAGGGGACCCATGTATGCACAACAGAGCTCTTAAAATGATAATTGTTTCTACCTTTTTTCCTATTTCATTAATCTTTGGTTGACTTAGGCATCGAAGGGTCTCCTATCAGAAAATCCTCACCTTCTCCAGTAAAGGACTTCTACGTAGGTATACTTTGCTAACGAACTAGGCACATGTGATCCCTGGAGGCCGGCGACAATATATCACATCTCAATAATCTAGCTAGCAACCAAGAACAAGCGTCGTATGTGTTAGAATTGATAAAAACAAAGTAAGTGAAGATCATATAACTCTTGCTAAACTAAAAAAAGCTCTATTATGGTATCAACTTGCTTTGATACCAGTTGTTAGGGTATCAACTTGCTTGGATACCACTCACGTTGGGAATCACTCGTACGGTATATGGATCTCCATTTTCAGGATCATGATCGTCGATATCGATATCACGAGAGAAGGAAGAAGAGAAAAATAAAATACAAAACATAATTAATTGGGCATGCAAAGAATTCTCTATGAGAAAATAAATTTACAAGATCGAAAACTTTCATTATCAATCCCGCATAAATATTTCAATAAGAAATTCCAAAATTCTATGTATAAGCTCTTAATTGGAGATCCTTTATCACTCTTTTAATCCTCACACCCAGCCTACTCCTCTGTCCATGAATTTATAGCCTCTTCTATGAAGAGCATTTCATCAAAAGTCCAACGATCTAAACTGCATCCAAATCGAAGTCCTGTAGCTCTTCAAATCATCATCGACTGTAAAGCCCTTCCTCGCCATCGATCATCCTCGATCGTATTGAAAATCATGCTCAAATTAGGCTAGATCATGCAGAACAAGCTTAAATAGTGTCGAATTGATTTCTGGCCATCAAATCCTCATAGGATGCATGCACGGCCATTGGATCGCTTGCTGAATGTGCATTGCCGTTGATCACGTGCCAAACTTCATACAAAAAATATCGCTGAAGAAAAGGAGAATGTGGCTTGGACTTGGGCCCACCGCACACCCGCCTGAGCTGGTGCCCGCATGCATGCTAGTGCATGCCATGCTGGGCCACGTGCTGCTAGGCCATATTATCTGGTCGGTGCCTGCAAGCCGAGGCCTACAAGTTGAATCCATTATTTTCTCTTTCTAGGCTGGGCTTCTATGTGAGCTTCTCACTAGGTTTTTCACCTATCTTAGGCTTCTTCAGGAGCCGAATTGAGGTGTTCAACCCAACAACCTCAACCTTGACTTGATATTCGATCTCCATCTGATTTTGAGAGCTTCTTAAAGGATTTTGTACCCCATGCCCTGGGACGAATTTCTAATCATGGATGGCCAAACATGGAAGTTGAGCCAAACCGCTCGATCCCATCTGTATCATGTTCTATACTTACCTTGACCTAAGATCTACTCAGGGAAGCTTCCTGTGATAACAGGAACTTTATCTCGTGACATCGCCTGTTGTCCTTCCAAGACTCTTGTCTCATGCTCGATCCATCTACTACCAGAGCTCCACTCATACTAGACTCCTGTCTGTACCAGAGACTCCATCTCGTATTGAACTTCCTGTCAAAAAATAATGATCTCTATATTTCTTTTCCCGTAAAATGATCCTATTACCATGCAAGATCTTTAGGACTCCATCACCAGCTCTTCACGTATAGCCATTTGAGTCAATTTACTAAAAGAACTTAGATTTCTATAAAAACTAGGTATGATCGAACCTTATCCTGTTTCTTCATTGTACCATCATGCACCTCCAAGCTGATTATCTTAATGCCCACAATCGCATATCTCAATCTATCTGATAAGTATACAACATTATCTCTACTTTCTAGAGAGTTTAATAGCTCTTCTCTGTAACAGAATGATGTAGATATGCAGAATTTAAAATATACTGGAAAGAAGGGAATACCTGATTGGATACTATAAGTGTATCACTAATATATCCGTCATCGCCGCCATCGGCCATCGTAGCAGTAGCCCTCATCCGATCCTTGAGCTATCGGCAATCTCTGACACGATGTCCCAACTCATCGCACCAAAAATATTTGATGTTGCTTGCATCCTTTGACCTGGATGGCCCACCTCATGATTTTTTATTGCTCTACCTTCTGCTACTTGCTCCTCCAAAAATCATAAATGTTGAGTTTTTACCTGAACTCGCAGTTTGATTCTCCTGCTTGAGAATCTCATTCTAGAGTAATACCGATATGACCTCCTTCATCTTAATGGTGCTCTTTTCTATTAGAAGAGCGCTACTAAGGACTCAAAGAACTACGGTAGGGATAACAGCAAAATTAGGGCTCTAGTATTTTTAACTTTTTCATCGATACTGAGAAGATCAGTGAGGATCCTCCAGAAATTATTTGGATACTCCTTGTTGCCCAGATATGGTGCCCAAGAGGGGGGGTGAATTGGATATTTAAAAAATTTAACGCAATATATGTGCTATCAAGTTTTAAGGTGAAGAGTGATAGTGCTTTAATAATTGTGCAACGGAAGTAATGAAATAAAATGGCAATTAAAGAGCTAAAGAAGTAAAAGAGAAAGGCAATGCAAACACACAAGAAATATAGTGGTTCGGTGCACCTAGCACCTACATCCACTCCCCAAGCTCCACTTGGGAATTTCCACTATAATCTTTAGATTACAGCCGACTTGTTTTACCAGGCTCACAAGTCAAAACCTTACACACTTGTTTTGGCTTCGGGCTAACAAGCAACCCTAGTTGGTTTTATCAATTGGCTCACCAACAAACCTCACTCACTTGTTTTGGCTTCGGGCTTACAAGCAACCCTAGTTGGTTTTATCAATTGGCTCACCAACAAACCTCACTCTAGTTTCAAATTCCCTTGAAACTAGCTAAAGACAAAAGAGTATGAAACAATGAATTAAAACTAAACAAACTCCTTTTGAGCAATAATAAATTCGTTGAAGCTCTTGATGGAGACTCTTCAAGCCTTTTGTCTTGGAATCTTGGACCTCACTAAATGCCAAACACTTGAATGTTGGATTCCTCAAAGATGGAAAGCTTTTGGGTAGGGAATCTCTTGGTTTTCTCACACTTTTGGCTTGGAAGTGATTGAAGGCTTTGTACTTTGAATCAACACTTTTTCACTTTGTCTCCTTGTCTTTTTTGAAGTTTAGTGGAGGTTAAATACCTCATTCATGCTGAAACAACTCCACAAGACCGTTAGATTCAAAAATATGGCCGTTTATGGCCGTTGGAAATCAAATCAGAAGTTCAGAAAAACTAGCCGTTATGCCATGAGTCGACCTCATGAGTCGACCTCTGGATCAAGTGTCGACCTCATGAGTCGACCTCCAGTAAAATTTAGGCAAAAGTTCAGAATACCATAGTTCTACCCATTTTGAATTCTCAGGCTATGAGTCGACCTCTGGTGTCGACCTCTGGACAGGTGTTGACCTCTGAAGCGTGCCACTGAGACTTTGCCGTGCCGGCCATGCTGAACTTTCATTTTCTTCATGAGTCGACCTCTGGTGGTCGACCTTTGACAAGGTGTCGACCTCTGGGGGTCGACCTCTGATCTGAATTTTTCTGAAACTCTTGAGATATGCGTGCCATGCTTGAGTTTCTTTAAGTCTTTGTTTCTTTTGTCAAATATTTCTTAACAAGAATGTCCATTATGAGAATTTTGATCTTGTCCAAGGTAGAAGAGCTCTTTTCCAAATCAGGTAAACTTAGTTTCATCATTGTCCTTTTGATACTCTTTTTGAATAACCTAAGTCCTGAAACTTTATCTTGAGATTAAACATTAGTCCAAACATATACTCAACCTTTTGTTGATCATCAAAACTAAGGAGTTAAAGCCAACAATCTCCCCCTTTTTGATGATGACAAAACCTTGAGTATATATGCAATTAAGTCCAAAAGCAAGATATAGCAATAATAAAATATTTTCAAAGAATCCTTACATGCATGAGTGTATCATAAAAATTTACTTTTCATCCTTTTTTTTGTGAAAAATATTTTCAAGAGTTACTCTTTATTTACTTCTTTCTTTTTGTGAAAACATTCTCATGAGTCAAAAAGGTAAGAATCATATAAACTTTACTACTCATAAGACGGAGATCTCATAAATACATATATACTTTACTAAATTTGATCTCATAAATACATATATACTTTAATAAATATTACTTTAATAAATACATATATACTTTAATAAATATTACTTTAATAAATACATATATACTTTACTACTCCCCCTTTTTGTCAGGAATCAAAAAGTTCATTTTTGTAGTGAAAGATATATTAATGAAACTTATGATCAATTATAATGAAGTATTTAGGTGCATAAAACACATGCTCCCCCTCAATTTGTGCATTCAATATAATAAAATATTCTAACTTGAGAGTTTAAAAAAAAATAAATGTTAAGAGCTGGTATCAGATAAAATGGCACAAGATAGATAAAATATCACAATGTAGATAAAAACAAATGTATTTAGTTACAAAATTGCTTACAAAGTAGGCACAAAATACTGATACAACAGATTATACACAAGCAAACTAAGTACAACAAATAAAACTATGAGGCTACTCCTCATCAGAAGGTATGTCAAAAGATACAGGAGCCATGATCCTAGATGAGGATTTTGGAGTCCTATGAGAGGAACTCCGAGTCCTCAGAGAGGGACCAGACCTAGGGGTAGTCCTACGAGATCTATATGTCCTAGGTAAGGGCTCCACAGATGTCGAGATAGAGGCAGTAGCTGAAGGAGTGGACGGATCAGCATGCTGAGTAGACTGAGCTGGGGTCTGCCTGCTGACTAGCTCATAAGCTGTGGGATCATCGATATCTGTCTCTGTATGCTCATCTATGTCATCCGGAATCCCAGTGATAGTCTCAAATAGTGACTCTGTAGGCTCAATATCAACTGGCACAGCTGTGGCTGGAGGATCTGAACTCGGAAGATCAGTGGAAGGAGGATCAGCTGAAGGGGAAATCTCTGGAATCGGCTCTGCAGGTGGAACATCAGAACTACCTGCTCCAGGCTGATCTCCATCACTGTCACTGTATCAGCATCATCATCATCATCATCATCATCATCATCATGTGGAGGAGATACTGTCGGATCTGCAGTCCCTGATGGTAGTGCTAATCTCAATAAGCTGAGAATCTGTCTGAATCCTGTATCCATACTAGCTGAGAGAGCACTAATGCGTGTGTCTGTGTGTATCCGCAGATCATGAAGCTCCTGTCGTACACCAGTGATCTCTGTCTGGACCTCTGAAATCTGATCAGTCACTCGCTGCTCGAAGTCCGATATCCTCACTGAAGTCCTCCGTGGTGTAGCAGTAATAGTAGGTGCCGGAGCTGATGAAGGTGGTGGCGTGAATGGCTCAGGCTCCTCAGTCTCTGTCTCCGGTGCTGGGCGAGGAGGTGTACCATGATCAGTAGGCCCTGAAGGCCCTGCCTCAGCAGCTCGGATCTCATCCTCCTCATCTGGCTCCTGGCCAGACTCTCGTCGTACCCATCGGTCACTAATCAGTCGAAATCCCATCCTATGAAGGGATTTCTCTCCATAAGTATCTGTGTGCTGTAGCTGACTGAAGGGTATACCGTCGAATGAGACACCATGCTCTCTGAATATCTGAGTCAGTCCCATGCCGTACGGCTGAACGAGTCTCCTGTGAGAAGCTGCCTCACCCATCTGCTGAAGCATGATCCTGGGGAGGTTGATGGGAGTCCGCTGACTCAGGGACACCATCAACACCAGCTCACGCTCAGTAATAAAATCAAATCTCCCGCTCTTCGGAATCAAGATACGGGCGATGATGTGATGCAGCACTCTCATCTCCAGTGAAAGCTGGTTAGCGGCTACTGTGGAAGTGCCGCTAACATCCTCACGCTCTAGGATACACCTGAAGGCGTGCTCTCTGTCGCTGATCGTAGTGGCAGCAGTGCCATGAAGTGGAATCCTCCAGATGCGACTGATGACCTCAGGTGTCACTGGAATCTCGATCCCTCGAACTGTAGCAGACCATCCAATGCCATCAGTGGCCATGGATCCATAAAACTTCCTGATGAGGTCTGGGTAGAATCTCTCGGACATCGTACAAAAATGGACCAGACCTGCATCTCTCAGTACATCTCCAATGAAGAAGTGATGCTGATCCCAGAATGGAATATCCACGCGCCTCCCACTAGCAATGCTCTTCCGGACTAGGCTGGCTGTCACTGGTGCAGGTGGCTCTGGGGTCGGCTCACGCTCATGTCTGACTTTCCTTCGCCGCTCAGTACTACCCTGCCCCTGTTCCAGTCTCCTTTTCCTTACTGCCTGGTGTTTTCTCGGACCCATGTGTAAGGATGAGGGGTAACTTAGGGAGAAATGCAAAGAGTTAAGGTTAAGAGGAAAAGAGAGGGAAAGAGAGGTTCGCGGATTGGGAAAAAGAAAAGAATGTGAAATGGTGAAATAGGGTTTGTGAGAGTGGAGAAAAAAGAAAATAAATAGAGAAAAAGTAAGAGACGGAGGGTAGAAATAAGTGTTTTCTATTGAAATACAACCGGGATTAGAGGGTAGATAGATTCGAAGGCTTTCGGTTGTCCAAAATCAAAAGTACGGTCAAAAAGAGGGTTGAATCGAAGAAATGCAAGAGGAGAGGAGAGGATTTCCCAAAATGTTGAGGGAGAAGGGTGGAAATCCACTATTTAGGGGTTTAGGAATGTTGGAGGGGGACCACACGAAGGAGTGGAAGGAAAAAATTGGAAAAACAAGGCTTGCGGACGGGTTTTTAAAAAGCAAGTTTCCGTTCAAGTGTCAACCTCTAAAAATTTTCAGGGGTCGACCTCAAGTGTCGACCTTCAAAACTTAAGTGTCGACCTCAAGTGTCGACCTCCGAAAATCTCAAGTGTCGACCTCCAACAATAAATCACCCAAAATAAAATTCTGTAAAATTACAAAATTGATAAAATTTAGAAAAATAACCTTTAAACATATTTGAGAATTTATAAATCATTTTTGAGGAATTTTGATGAAAATTGAAGAGTTTCAAGCAAAAGGATCAATGACTCCTAGTTCTCTTCTAATCATACAAAATCTATCTTCATTCAATGGTTTTGTGAATATATCAGCCAATTGATAATCAGTACATATAAATTCTAACAACACATTAGAGTTTTGAACGTGATCTCTTATGAAGTGATGTTTTATTTCAATCTGTTTGCTTCTTGAATGTTGTACAGGATTTTTCGTTAAGTTGATTGCACTAGTATTATCACATCTTATGGGTGTCTTAGTTAGTTTGATGCCAAAGTCCTCGAGTTGTTGTTTGATCCATAGAATCTGAGCACAACAGCTTCCAGCTGCTATATATTCGGCTTCCGCCATAGATAGAGCAACCGAATTCTGTTTCTTACTGCTCCATGAAATCAAATTAACTCCTAGGAATTGACAAGTTCCACTAGTACTTTTTCGATCAAGTTTACACCCAGCAAAATCAGCATCAGAATATGCAATTAATTCATATGATGACTCTCTAGAGTACCAAAGACCAATTTCGATAGACCCAGATAAGTATCTAAGTATACGTTTTACAGCTAAGAGATGTGATTCTTTAGGAGCAGACTGAAAACGTGCACACATACAAACACTAAACATTATATCTGGTCTACTGGCAGTTAGATATAGCAATGAACCAATCATGCCTCTATATAATTTTTGGTCTACTGATTTACCACATTCATCTTTGTCTAATTTACATGAAGAGCTCATAGGGGTACCTATTGGTTTTGTAGTCTCCATCCCAAACTTTTTCAATATCTCCCTTGTGTACTTGGCTTGGTTGATGGAGATCCCCTCTTTGGTTTGCTTAATTTGGAGTCCGAGGAAGAAGTTGAGTTCTCCCATCATGCTCATCTCGAACTCACTCTGCATTAACTTCGCAAATTCTTGACAAAGACATTCGTTAGTAGCACCAAAAATAATATCATCTACATATATTTGTACTACTAAGAGATCATCATTTTTCTTTTTCAAAAACAATGTATTATCTACATTACCTCTAGAGAAATTATTTTTCATTAAAAATGAACTTAATCTATCATACCAAGCTCTAGGAGCTTGCTTTAAACCATACAATGCTTTATGCAATTTAAAGACATGATTAGGGAATTCATGATTTTCAAAACCAGGAGGTTGTTCAACATAAACCTCCTCTACAATAAATCCATTTAAAAAGGCACTCTTTACATCCATTTGAAATAACTTGAAATCCATAAAACAAGCAAAAGCAAGTAAAAGTCTAATTGCTTCTAGCCTAGCAACAGGAGCAAAGGTTTCATCGAAGTCGATCCCTTCTTCCTGGTTGTAGCCTTTAGCAACAAGTCTAGCTTTGTTCCTAATTACAATACCATGTTCATCAAGTTTATTTCTAAAAACCCATTTTGTGCCAATTACTGAAACATTAAGGGGTCTTTCAGTTAAAGTCCAAACATTATTTCTTTTAAATTGATTTAGTTCATCTTGCATAGCATTAATCCAGTTACAATCTTTTTCAGCTTCTTCTATTGACTTAGGCTCTATCTGAGATACAAAAGCTAAATAATCACAAACATTTCTAATAGAAGAGCGTGTACTTACCCCCTTTGATGGATCACCTATTATTAGCTCTTTAGGGTGTCCATGTGCATACCTCCATTCTTTAGGTAATGGTTTTGGTGAAGTTGCATTGATTTCTTGAATTTGATCTTGACTTTCTTGATCATCATCTCCTTTGGGCTCATCTTCATTGATTGTCAATTCTTCAAGTTTCTTTGTACCTGTTTCAACATCAATAGAATCTTCTTTTCTAGAAGATTTTTCGTTAGATTCATCAAACACTACATGAATTGATTCTTCAACCAGAAGTGTTCTTCTGTTGAAGACCCTGTATGCCTTGCTAGAAGTAGAGTATCCTAAGAAGATACCCTCATCTGACTTGGCATCAAATTTACTGATATTATCTTTGCCATTGTTTAATATGAAACAGCGGCAACCAAATACATGAAAATATTTGAGATTAGGTTTTCGATTTTTCCAAAGCTCATATGGTGTTTTCTTCAAAATAGGTCGAATTAAAACACGATTTAAAATGTAACAGGAAGTATTAATGGCTTCTGCCCAAAAATATCTAGGTAAATCGTTTTCGCAAAGCATTGTGCGTGCCATTTCTTCAAGAGTCCTGTTCTTTCTTTCTACCACCCCATTTTGTTGAGGTGTCCTAGGTGCAGAGAAATTATGACTAATACCATTTTCATTACAAAAAGTTTCAAAATCATGATTTTCAAATTCAGTTCCATGATCACTACGCAAAGAAACAATAGTGAGATCTTTTTCGTTTGAAATCCTTTTATGAAATTTAACAAAAGCTGAAAATGTTTCATCTTTATGAGCTAAAAACATTACCCAAGTAAATCGTGAGTAATCATCTATAATTACTAGCCCATATTTTTTACCTCCCAAACTAGTTGTTCTGGTTGGTCCAAAGAGGTCCATATGCAATAATTCAAGGGGTCTAGTAGTAGATACTACTCCTTTAGGTTTGAAAGTAGATTTAGTTTGTTTTCCAAATTGACATGCAGCACAAATTTTATCTTTTTCAAAAGTGAGTTTTAGCAATTCTTTTACAAGATTCTTTTTGCTTAATTTTGAAATCAACAGCATACTAGCATGCCCTAGCCTACGGTGCCAAAGCCAACTAGTTTCACTTGCCTTGGCTTCCTTAGCCACTAGGCATTGACCACTTTCCATGGCTAGATCATCAAGATCAACCATGTAAATATTTCCGTGCCTAAGACCAGTGAACTTGATGCCATCGACATCTAGACTAGATACCATGCACAAAGATGATTCAAAAATTACTTTAAAACCTTTATCACAAAACTGACTAATGCTAAAAAGATTATGCTTCAAGCCATCAACAAATAATACATTATCTACATAAGCATTAGGGGTGATATGGATTTTACCAATTCCGACGATTTTGCCTTTTCCATTATCACCAAAGGTAATGTTTCCACCATCAATAGCAGCTAGTTATGAGAATTGCTTCACATCCCCAGTCATGTGCCTTGAGCAACCACTATCCAGATACCAAATTCTTCTTTTATTTTTGGTTGCAAGGCATACCTCATTATCTTCATTGGCCATGAAACATAGGTTGGCGACTACCTGCTGCTCTTCTTCACTGCTGGAGTCTTCACTCTCACTCCAGGTAGCCATCATGGCTTTCTTTCTCAACATCCTTCTACTCTTCTTAAGCAAAGGGCAATCCGTTTTGTAATGACCTGGCTTCTTGCACTCGAAGCAGATGGGTGGATCCCTTTCTTTATCTTTCTCTTTCTCCTTATTGTGATCACCCTTTTGTGGTCTCTTTTTATAGAAGCCCTTCTTCTTTCTCATGAATCTTTTAAATTTTCTTGTAATGAGGGCTGTCTCATCATCGTCAGCTTCTTCTTCTGATTCATCACTTGACTCTTCTTTTGTAGTGGACTTGAAGGCTATGGCTTTCTTTTTCTTGTCATTGTCCACTGTCTTCTGCTTTAGTGAAAGCTCGTAGGTCATCAGTGATCCAAGAAGCTGCTCGAGAGGTAGAGTGTTGACATCCTTGGCTTCTTCTATGGCTGTAACTTTCGCATCCCATGAAGCCGGAAGAGACCTGAGAAGTTTGTTAACCAGTTCACCATTAGATATAATTTTTTCCAAACTCCTCATACCATTTACTATATTTGTAAATCTAGTATACATTTCACTTATACTTTCAGTTGGTTCCATCCTGAACATCTCATACGTATGAATGAGCATGTTCACCTTAGTGGTCTTCACTTGATGTGTACCCTCATGGGTAACCTCAAGTGTATCCCAAATTTTTTTGGCGGAACTACAATTTGATATTCTGTTGAATTCACTAGGATCAAGTGCACAGAATAACAAATTCATCGCCTTAGCATTTAACTCAGCTTGTTTGATGTCATTGTCATCCCATTCTTCTTCAGATTTTGGGGTGATAATGCCATTAATCAAGTGAGTGGGCTGATGAGGCCCTTTAGTGATTACTCTCCAAATATGATAATCTACAGCTTGTAAATAAATACGCATACGAGTTTTCCAATATGTGTAGTTTGTGCCATTAAAGAAAGGAGGACGATTTGATGCTTGTCCTTCAACTATACCCATTCCAATTGGGGCGGCCATGATCTTTCACTCAAGATCGTTGGACCTACAAGAGAGTACCGGTGCTCTGATACCACTTGTTGCCCAGATATGGTGCCCAAGAGGGGGGGTGAATTGGGTATTTAAAAAATTTAACGCAATATATGTGCTATCAAGTTTTAAGGTGAAGAGTGATAGTGCTTTAATAATTGTGCAACGGAAGCAATGAAATAAAATGGCAATTAAAGAGCTAAAGAAGTAAAAGAGAAAGGCAATGCAAACACACAAGAAATATAGTGGTTCGGTGCATCTAGCACCTACATCCACTCCCCAAGCTCCACTTGAGAATTTCCACTATAATCTTTAGATTACAGCCGACTTGTTTTACCAGGCTCACAAGTCAAAACCTTACACACTTGTTTTGGCTTCGGGCTAACAAGCAACCCTAGTTGGTTTTATCAATTGGCTCACCAACAAACCTCACTCACTTGTTTTGGCTTCGGGCTTACAAGCAACCCTAGTTGGTTTTATCAATTGGCTCACCAACAAACCTCACTCTAGTTTCAAATTCCCTTGAAACTAGCTAAAGACAAAAGAGTATGAAACAATGAATTAAAACTAAACAAACTCTTTTTGAGCAATAATAAATTCGTTGAAGCTCTTGATGGAGACTCTTCAAGCCTTTTGTCTTGGAATCTTGGACCTCACTAAATGCCAAACACTTGAATGTTGGATTCCTCAAAGATGGAAAGCTTTTGGGTAGGGAATCTCTTGGTTTTCTCACACTTTTGGCTTGGAAGTGATTGAAGGCTTTGTACTTTGAATCAACACTTTTTCACTTTGTCTCCTTGTCTTTTTTGAAGTTTGGTGGAGGTTAAATACCTCATTCATGCTGAAACAACTCCACAAGACCGTTAGATTCAAAAATATGGCCGTTTATGGCCGTTGGAAATCAAATCAGAAGTTCAGAAAAACTAGCCGTTATGCCATGAGTCGACCTCATGAGTCGACCTCTGGATCAAGTGTCGACCTCATGAGTCGACTTCCAATAAAATTTAGGCAAAAGTTCAGAATACCATAGTTCTGCCCATTTTGAATTCTCAGGCTATGAGTCGACCTCTGGTGTCGACCTCTGGACAGGTGTTGACCTCTGGTGGTCGACCTCTGAAGCGTGCCACTGAGACTTTGCCGTGCCGGCCATGCTGAACTTTCCTTTTCTTCATGAGTCGACCTCTGGTGGTCGACCTTTGACAAGGTGTCGACCTCTGGGGGTCGACCTCTGATCTGAATTTTTCTGAAACTCTTGAAATATGCGTGCCATGCTTGAGTTTCTTTAAGCCTTTGTTTCTTTTGTCAAATATTTCTTAACAAGAAGGTCCATTATGAGAATTTTGATCTTGTCCAAGGTAGAAGAGCTCTTTTCCAAATCAGGTAAACTTAGTTTCATCATTGTCCTTTTGATACTCTTTTTGAATAACCTAAGTCCTGAAACTTTATCTTGAGATTAAATATTAGTCCAAACATATACTCAACCTTTTGTTGATCATCAAAACTAAGGAGTCAAAGCCAACACTCCTACACGCTCTGTCCCTTGGTCATCCATAATTGGTAGAACTGCTTCCAAAAGAACAATATGCTGATAAGAGATTTCATCATGTATAGCTCCTCAAGCTTCGTCCATAGCACTATCGGGGAAGTCTCATATAGTATATGGATCACCACCTTATCTGCTAGGTACAAGCAAATTGTACACACCACCTGTATCTGGTACCACATCCAAGTTTTATCTTCCACAGTAACTGGTCTCTTCTTGTATAAGAGAGTGACGATCAACCCTTGCTGGATGAGCATGCCTTGTATTCTCACATGCCAAAGAAAGAAATTGATCTTTCCATCAAATCGGTTGATGTTGACCTTGATTGCACTCACCATCTTCTTCAATCTTGATCAATCATGGATAATCCAGGACTCTAATAGTAGTTATTATGGTATCAATTTGCAGTGATACCACTCGCATCAGAGATCACTCGTACAGAATACAGATCTCCATTTCAAGGATAACGGTCACTGGTATCGATACTACAAAAAAAGGAAGAAGAGAGATAAAATATAAGACATAATTAATTGGATATACAAAGATTTCTCTATAAGAAAAACAAACATACAAGATTAAGAACTTTCATTCTCAACCCTGTACAAATCTCTTAACAAGAAATCTCAAAATATCTCATACAAGCTCTCAACTAAAAATCCTTTATACTCTTTTGATCCTCATACCCAGTCTACTCCTTTACCCATGGATTTATAGTATCTGCTACGAAGAGCATCTCATTAAGAGTCCAACGATCCAAACCATATCCAAATCGGAGTCTTTTAGCTCTCCCAGTCATCGTCTGACCGTAGAGTCCTTCCTGGCCATCGATCATTCTCGATCATGCTGAAAATCATGCTCAAATCTAGTTAGATCATGCAGAATAGGCTTAAACAGTGTTGGATTGATTTCTAGCTATTAGATCCTTGTGGGATGCATGCACAGCTCTCATATCGCTGTGTCGAAACCATGCTATTGTTGATCGTGTGCCAAACTTTATGCAAAAAATATCGCTGAAAGAAAGGTGATCGGGACTTGGGCTTGGACCAGCCGCATGCCTACCCGTGCACATGCCTGCTCGGGCCTGGGCCAGCATCGGCATGCATCGTGTCGGGCCGCACGCCTGCTCATGCACCATGCTAGGCCGCACGCCCGCTTACATGCCATGTTGGGCTGCACTGTTAGGCTGATACTTGCGGGCCGAATCCATTTTTTTCTTTCTTTTTCTAGACCAGGCTTCTATGTGGGCTTCTCACAGGGTTTCTCACCCGTCCTAGACTTCTTCGAGGATCGAATCAAGGCATTCAATCCAACAAGCTCAACAACGATAAATATCACCAAGTGGAGATACATACTAGAGGAGGAGAGTTCGATCATAAGTAGGGTGAAAGCTTAGAATTTGATCACAATCAAGCGCAATATATGGAAAATAGGAGAGAGTGATTGTAGCAACCTCAAGGATAATCTAAGCAGGGTGAACGCTTAGAATTTGAAAATAGGAAGAGAGTTCGATTATAAGCAGGTTGAAAGCTTAGAATTTGATCATGATCAAGCACAATATATAGAAAATAGGAGAAAGCGATCGTAGCAACCTCAAGGATAATCTAAAATACAGAATTATATCATAGGCTAAAAGGATATAACTACAGCCTAATAATTATAGAGTATCTATGCTAACAAACATACATAATACAGGGAAACTTGTGGCAATTACAAGAACTACCGAAGGCCAAACATAGGAGTAATCATCAAAGTATGTAGTTATTATCCATTAGTATAAATAAGTAGAAACTGTACTTTGTAAAAAAATCTTTTGACAATCAATCTAATGTATTTTTTACCTTAGTTTTACTCTACCAATAGCTTTTATCCTAGTAGGTATAATATAGTTTTCTATCGTAGCCCTGCACTCTTATCATCATCTAGTGCTGTATTTTACCGTAGATCAGCATCATACCCCTTATCCATCTTCGAATAGCAGTGGAACGATCATAAAATTTCTTGAAGGTCAAGATACTTTGGATCCACTACTTTCTATCTTCCATTCAATCTCCATCATCATCCTTTCAATTGACCAGATGTCAGAGGCACACCCCCCACACCAACCTCATTGTTGTTGAGAATCAATGTCTTTCTCCACCAACCAACTTTAGTTTCTTGGGTTAATGGGATCCTGATACTCCCCTGGATGGGATGAAAAATTGGCCAGCAAATAGTAATAGCTCATCATGCTTCCAAACACTGTATCGAAGACTTTGTACTTTAATTTTGTAAATTCAAAAATTAAATTAACAGCCTAAAAATCCATGTTACAATCTAAATATCATCTCCTCCACTAATTTGAACTCGTATACATGAACCGACCACTCATATATTTAGAAAAGTTTTCGAAGAATTCATTAATATTATTCATCAACTCTCCATGTCATCCAAGTAAGAGAAAAGCGAACACTCATTGGAAATCCAATCCTTATCTCTATCTCGCCATTATCACCCCCCTCACACCTAAGCACAGCCATCTTTTGCCATAAGCCAATACCTGGACGCTTATCACACTTGATAAAATATTTTCGTTTGGTACATAAAAGATAAAAGTCTTGACCGAAATATTAACTATGATAGAAACAAAACAACAAATTCAAAAACAAATCATACAGAGTAGCCAACTACCCCGACAATACTCAAAACAAATAGGATTAAAAATAGTTTTGCATGGATTAATTGTATCACCCTTGTGGATTAGAAAATTTTTCTAAAGCGCATGTAGGGCCAACCACACAGCAATTTTATCACCCTTCCAACAAGTGTGGGTGACCCTTCAATTTTGCTGAAAACCTTGGCCATCTTTTGAAGTCTCTCTCTCTCTTTTGGGCCAATATATCTCGAGTTAAAAAATTTAGCTAGCAAAATATATATGATATAAGGATCCTTTTTTCATCAGCTACAAATATGTGACAAAGGAACTAGAATATAAAGGGATCGATGTGTATAAGAAATAGAATGATATGCAAAAGGAGAAGTAGAACAAGAATGGTTGCTTACAATTCTCGATTGAATCATTGATATTTTTCCCTCTAGATTGTAACAAAGTAGGGCATCCATTGAAATAATCATTAACTACATTTGGCCATTGAATAAATTTTGAACAGGATATCCCTTATGCTATTGGAGGAATAGATTTATTATGCGGGAGAAAAGGAGCTTTTCTACGTTTAGTTAGGGATGCAAGCATGGGAGATGAGTGACTGCTTCAGACTTTGAAGTGTTCTAGATTTTTGTTTTTTTAAAGATGAAATTGCCTTTGCTTTTTTTTTTTTTTTGGTATTAATTGAATCAATAAAGAGAAAAAAATAATTGGAAGGAGAAAGTTTCTCCAATTCTATAGTACAACTCTAATCGACCAAAATACTGGAACAAAACCATACCACCTCGCTTATACTCTTTTTGGTGGTTGGTAGAAGCCTCCGGCCCCAGGATACTCACGGACATATTTTTCCATGAATTATGCCCAGAGAAATTTAATCGATATAAATCAACAGAAATATGTATGTAATATCATAAAATAATAAATGTCCATTTGATTCATTTTATTATGTCTTGAAATTAAATAGACATGGTTGATGAACTGAGAAAGGATACATGCATGTTGCCAAGTCTTTGCTGAGAGAATATTACAAAACCTTTGAAGAATAAAATATTCGAGCTATATAAATTCATCTTACATGCTTGCTTGTATTCCATTTAATAAATGTTTAACAAATACAAGGTAGTAACAACAATTCAAGATTCACATATCATCAACGATCATAGGCGCGTGCATTATTTGATTCGCACTCAAAGTTAGAATTGGAATAAGAATTAAAATAGATTGGGATGAAAATTGGATGGCCATGCCCCTCAATATAATCGGTGATAACTAGAATCGAGCTTTGAATATTAAAAGAGAGTAGAGGTTAAATTTTGAAGATTAGAAATTCTCATTCTCTCTTGAAATCGGAATGAAAATGAGATTCTCTCCAACCAAATTAAAAATAAATAAGAATAGTAAGCCATGTGTTAAATATATAATTTTTTTAATAAAATATTTCTACGGAGTAAAGATTGAAAGAGATATTTAACAAACCATTTTGTTAGTTGGGAGGATGAGACTTTCAAGCATGCCTGAGCATCTCATGTCATCAACATGACAGAGACCCTATGTCAAAAATTTTAGAATGATACATGTAGATTAATGTGAAGAAGTAATCTTAATTGTAATTAGCATAAGAAAACATCATACAAGAAACACAATTTTTTGCTTTTATAACAATCCAATATTATAAAAATATCTTTTTCTTTCTCTTCCCATAAACTAAGTTAAAAGTAAAAGTTATACAAAAAAATGTTGCATGATGATAGGAATGCCTACTGGACGATTTGGTACAGTCAACTAAAAAAAAAGGAAACCAAACCGCAAATCTACCGCCACCTCCCTGAACCAAAACCAAATTAGAATAATTTTTTAAATAAAAATCATAACCATTACTGAAAAAAACCTTAAAACCTGAAAAATATTAATCTTTTTATTCATTTTAAAATTATCATAATAAATATTTAAATTAAATATATTATTATTATTATTATTATTTTGTATAATTCATACTAACTTGATTGATAAAAATATATAGACATAATACCATGATCGTCCAACAAACTAAACAATTCTAAAATAATAATATAACGATCCAATAAACTTAATAATTTAAAATAATAATATAATCATCTAACAAATATATTAATTCAGGTTAAAATAAATCTAGCTATATCAAAAAAAAAAAAAAAAAAAATCTAACAAACACGATGCTCAAGAAAAAAAACTGAAGGGAGAAAAGAAGCTGTCTCTCTGGCTTCTAGTATTTATCTATTTAGCCATTTCACCATCTATGATCTACAACGGTCCAGACTAAAAACGAGATAGAAAATTATAACTTATATTAAATATATATAGAAGGTACTAAGAGAGATCCGGTAGGTTAAGTTTAGGTTTGGTGTTGGGTTCAAATACGGCTGAAAAATTTATCAAAATCAAAACCGAAATTGTACAAGTTTTTATTTATAAAATTATTCTCGTTTAGTTTCGGTTAAAACCCGTCGCATTAGGTTCGGAGAGGCTTAAAATATATATTTTTTATATAAAAAAATAATAAAAGAAGAATAAATTTGATGTAGCTTTTTCATCGTCTTCCAATCCATTAAACGATTATTCGATTCGGATCGTAAATTTTTTGCATATCCTCTACAAGGTATAATTTTTTTGTATATATTTTTTATAAATTATTAAAAAATTATATCTGGAATTTATGATTAGGAAAAGATATGATCGTGTTTTTATCGATTCGTGCTATTGCCGCGATAAGCTTAAAGTATTTGAATAATTGTCCCAGTTGGCATTCCTGCATGTTGTACGACGAAAGTCTATTTCCACTGCCAGCTCGAAGCATGATATATAGAGCATTAAAATTACATGGGCTGTCACATCTTGCACCTAATGTTTCAACAAAAAAAAAAAAAATTAAAAAAAAAAACTTCGCCGTTCACCTCACATGCAACTTCTTACGTCTACGTCAGCGTATGGGAAACCGCAAGGGCAGCATAACCTAATTGCCTTTGCATAGATCTTATCCACGGTGGACATAATAAACAAATAGATATGGCCAAGCCCATAAAAATAATATAAATATAAATATAAATAAAAGGAGGGGGGACCGTATGGCCATGTATATATTTTTAATATATTTTAATAAAATACTAGCTCCATTTGATATATAAAAACAATAAATCTGCATGATTAATCTACATTTAGTGGCACCACCACCGTCAAGTTCTGGCATGGATAAATATCACATACAGGGTTTGGCAATATTTTGAAAATCGGAGTGGAAGGCAATTTAGATGGCCTACCGGTTCACCGGTTCGCTTGTCGAAACGGTTTGACCGTCCAATTTTATTGATGACATCGACATGACAGGATGATGATATAATAAATATTTTTATTTAAAAAAATTAAAAAATTTAAAATTTTTAGTTTTGAGAATATTTTTATAAATAATTTTATCGACGACGGCCGACAAGGATGACAACGAATCGGGTTCGGATCAGATCATCCAAAATCCATATCCATCCAGCTAAAAAATTATCCGTTCCATATCCGTCCCGGATCGGATAGGATATAAAAAAATTACGTGTCGGATATATCCGGTCTCATAAAACTTAGTTTATTTAAAAGCTAAATAGATCGGATCGAATCGAGCCGGATCGGATATATCCGTCCGATATCTAATTTACTTAAATATTTTATAAATATAATTTTTTTATATATAAATGGATCGGGGATACTATTATCTCGGAATCCAAGTCAAATTTTTTTTATATAATTCATATTTATTTATAAATTAGATGGATCAAATTTTATCCATCCCATCAAGATCGAGCCTGGGGCCAGATATTCGTGGAATCGATAAAAATTCTATCCCACCATTCCCTGATTCCGATCTTGTCAATCTCCGATGGCAATTTCTTCCTCATCTTTAGATTCGCTGGACTCGAGGCTCGACACCGTGGTTTTGATGAAGGTGGCATTCTCGATGCCATGGATGAATACCAAGAACGAGCCCTCAGCAACAGAGATGGCAGGGTCGATGCAAGAGGTGAGGAGATTGTAGGAGGTGATGTTGATGGCAAAAGATGCGGAACAAATCGATGGAGTGAAGCTGGGCATCGAGGGTGAAAAAGGACAGAGAAGGTGCTGGCAGCTATGGAGACGAGGGCAAACAAGATGAGGATCGGCCAAAGGCAACAAGCACAGAAGCACCTATGTCAGCAATGGGGCTGTGGGTGGAAGAAATGAACTAGGGTTTTAAGAAACCCAACATGAATCATGAAGATCTTACACACCCACCCATAAATAGTAAGTTGAAAATTTTGAAACTTAGCTCGGACTAGCTAGTTAAACCAGTTTAATTTGTCCGATTCTGTCGATTTTTTTCTATTCCTAAATTTCTAAACAACTAGAATCGAAAATCTATCCAATCCTCGTTTGAACCAATCAAACTGGTTGGTCCGGTTCGAGTTTCAAAACATTAGATTTTGGAAAAGTATATGCTAGAGATACTATTTTGTATATTTAAAGCATTCATAAAAATATTATTTAATAATATATATGTCGGTAGAAAGTACGATCGAACCGGAGATATGGGATCCACGGTGATATAAGCATCCCATCGGCCGGGCAATACACATCCTAATAGAAAACACTGGTCGGGATTGAAATATGCAGGCCAGACATGATACTCTCTGACCGACCAGAGACGGCATGGATTCTACAACCCCACCAACCATCCCTAAGGTGCTTGGCTAGAAATCCTCGAGTATATATCGACGGCAGTCGACTCCTATACGTAGAAAGTATTGGCGAGTCCTGCCGATCGGCCTTCAGGTGCTCGGCTATAAGCCTTCAAACTTGTATCTGTAGATGTCAACTCCTATAACTGAAAGGTATATGCAAGCCTAGTCGGCCACTCCTAAGGCACTCGACTAGAAACCCTCGGGCATATATCGACAGCGGTTGAGTCTCATACCTCAAAGGTATCAGCGAACCCCACCGACCACCCTTAAGATGCTCGTCCAGAAACCTTCGGACGTGTATCGGCGACGATCGACTCCTATATCTGAAAGGTATAGCAAGCCTCGCCGACCACCCCTATGGTGCTCGGTCAGAAGCCATCGGATATATATGATAGTAGTTGACTCCTAGACCTAGAAGGTATCAGCGAACTCCACTAACCATTCCTAAGGTGCTCGACCAGAAGTCCTCGAGTGTGTATCAATAGCAATCGACTTCTATACCTGGAAGGTATTAGCAAGTCATGCTGACCATCCTTAAGGTACTTGGCCAGAAACCTTCAAACGTATATTGGCAACAGTTAACTCCCGTACTTAGAAAGTATAAACGAGCCCTAATAACCGTCCCTAAGGTGCTTAGCTAGAAGCTCTCGGACGTGTATTGGCAACGGTCGACTTCTATACTTGGAAGGTATCAGCAAGGCCTGCCAACCGTCCTTAAGGCATTCTGCCAAAAGCCCTCTGACATGTATCGATAGCAGTTGACTCCCGTTCATGGAAGGTATTAACGAGCCCCACTGACCACCCTTAAGGCACTCAACTAGAAGTCCTTAAGTATGCGGCAATGAGTTCACACTAACCGATCGAAAGGTTCTCGATAGCAAGCCTCCTAGCATGGCCAGGCCTTGGGCATACCAAGAGCACTATAGCTAGAACGGCCTTGGCAATATGTCTACTCTAAACCTTCTAAAATACACTCTGACGCTCATCATGCCTACTTTTGCCACTTGATCGGGCTCTCCGTCATGTCCTAAAATCATCAAATCATTGCAGGATCTCAGCAAATGAGAAGGGCATGTTTAGACACTCCATAACCCAGGCCACCATTTAATAAAGCATGGTACCTTGGACTAGCATCAAGGGCACATTTAAGAAAACAAGATGCCCCATGCCTGCAAGAAAGCCCTAGACGATACATGGAAGGTCTTGCCGCCTTCCACCAAATCCAACAGGATCTCGATTTTGTCCGAAATATCCTTGACTCTTCATCTATAAAAGGGACTCCATGCAAGCTTCCTAAGGATACAAGTTTTCTCGTTCACACCTCTCATACTGTTGATATCGATACTGAGTTGAGCATCGGAGTATCATCGTTGGAGCCATCCTAGATGAGATTTTTTTACAGGTACTATCTCCTGGAGGACTGCCTGCACCGCTCGCTCCAACGCCACCTCTAGCTCCTTCAGTGCTCAACAAATTTAAGCACCAACAGTATATACCATGTATTTACTAATATACATGATATATATAAGATATATACCTAATATATACAATTCTAGGTCAATGTACATATCTTGTATATTAGTCAAGATACATACAAGATATATATCCAATATACCAGATTTTGTATATATATATTGTATATTAGTCAAGATATGTACAAGATATATACTTAATATACCATATTCTATATATATCTAGTATATTAGTTTAGATTCAACGTGTAAATTAAGTAAAAATTTTTTGTATCCATTCGGTGCACAAAAAAATCATGTACTTTCTAATTTTGGTCAAAAGCTATAATCATAAATTGGAGCCTGTTATTGTACATTGTAATATATCCGAATACACATGCAAATTCTTCCATTTTGCCATGGTATCAGAGCTTTAGGAGAGGTCTTCATTCGAAGGTTTTTCTGTTGATGTTTTGGCTTCAATAGAAACTTATTTTTTGGTGGATTATCTTACAAGATTGAGGTTCTCTGGCCATCTTTCTGGCAAATCGACATGTCCAGCATCACATTTTCGATCCATCACCAAAATTTGGCTATCAAAGGCAGTCTCTCGCGTCACTTTTCAAAAAGATCCATTCTATCCATGCACTGGCTACACGTAGAATATTCATTCATCTCGTATACACAATCCATAATTGATGTTTCTCAATCTATCCTTGTCATCCTTGATGGAAACAACTATAATAACTGGACACATGCTATACGTAGCTTTCTTAAAAGTAGAATTCTATGGAGGTATGTTATTGGAAACAAGAAGTTGTAAAAGAATGACAAGGAGATGGATGATGCATTTGTTGATCATCTTGAAACTTGGGATGCAGCCGATTATCATATTATCACTTGGTGTGCAAACATCCCAGTTTCTTCTATTAGCATGCACTTTAGAAGGTTTGAATTAGCTTAGGAGGCTTGGAATTTTCTTCGACGTTGATACTCATTCGGGGATTTTGCTCAACAATATTAGTTAATACATGTTGATGTGGCGAGATATGGGGAAGCTGATAGGCGCCACATCAAAGGAAGCCACCATGACGGATGCCACGTCAATTGTCCTGCCCGGACTCCTCCACCGAGCTGAGCTCACTCAAGACAACGAGCCGAGCTCCGTCCTCCACCAGGTCGATCCCGCGAGCTCGGGACGCCTAGGCTGGAGCCGCACTCCGCCCTCCAGAGCGAGACCCTCGAAGATCGAGCCTTGTGATCGGAGTCGAGCTCAGCCCTCCTCCACCACGTGGAGCCTCTCCGAGTGCGAGCCCTCTGGACCGGGCCCGCACTTCACCCTCCAGAGCGAGACCCTCGGAGATCGAGCCTTGTGGTCGGAGTCGAGCTCAGCCCTCCTCCGCCACGTGGAGCCTCTCCGAGTGCGAGCTCTCTAGACCAGGCCCGCACTCCGCCCTCCAAAGCGAGACCCTCGGAGATCGAGCCCTGTGGTCGGAGTCGAGCTGAGCCCTCCTCCGCCACGTGGAGCCTCTCCGAGTGCGAGCCCTCATGACCGGGCCCGTATTTTGCCCTCCTCCACCGAGGCGATCCTGCAAGCTCGGGGCGTCTAGGTCGAAGTGAGCCCTGCCATTCCAGCTCAGCCCCAGCTCAGATATGGGCACCGCCATCCCAGGACACTGGCGAGCCGCCCGAGGACTACACTGGGACACCTACCAGACCGTACTGACCGCCTGCGACCGACGGTTACACCAGAAAGGAGAAAAACCCACTGATCGAGGCGCCACGCTCCTCACCAACCGACTGGACCTCCCGAGAGAGAAAGTCAACCAGGAGATTTGAATCCTAGGGACGGTGGCCCACCGATCGAGGTACTGCCATGTTTCCTAGAATGAGGCGACCAAGGAGAATGTCAGAGCACATGACAGCTTCCCTTATCACAGATCGGGAAAGACCCCTCGAGACACCGCCGCAAGCGCCTGACAGCCCGGTGGAGATCCCAAGACGAACGCCCAACGGTAACCTAATCTACAAAACTTGGAGGTAACAACCACAACACAGGCAAGGCACAAGCCATACCACTGGAACATAAGTGCAAGCTCAACAAAAAAAGAGCACGGCACCACCAGAAAATCCGAGCGAGAGCGGGCGGAAAGGCCACACAGAGACTCCCTCTAACCAGGCCACTCTTCCCCCGACACCCTTGCATCCCACTTTCACACTACTCACTCCTCCTCGCGTGGAGTCCATCAAGAGGGGCTCGACCTGGAGGATATGTTTCCCTAGATCGTCATTGACTTGACCATCGGAGTGCTCCCACCGGAAATCCTGGCCCAGATCTCTAACCCCTGTCTTGCATGCTCAGGACCACCGGACGCCCAGGCAATGAAGGGAGCACACTCCAGCACCGACAGCAGCTACGGGCCACGGCGATCTTGGCAGCAACAGATTGACATGCCAAGAAGGGGGGTGAACGGTCTTTGATTCAGTTCAAGCCCTCCACCTCTGCTACAAGCAGTCCGATGAAAGGATGGTGACAACAAGGGCAAGGGAGACTTCCACCAGTCATGAGGGGGACTCCCCGTCCCGGGGGAACCCGCACCGCCAAGAGGTGGAGCCACCCGTTCCGGTTCAACCACCTCCACCGGAATCCCAACTGGCCACGCTCGCCCAGCAGATGCAAGTTCTTGCTACAGCAGTGCGCCAGCTTCAGTATCAGCACCGGTCCCTGGCCACCTACCAATAGTCGGGGACACCCGCGGCCCATGCCGTGGCCCCCCGCGATAGCCTGCGTTCCTTCCAAGGAAGGCCTTCGCAGCCACAGGCCATTACTGATAACCGGGGCAGCAACCAAACCCCGGCAAAAAGGCAACGAGCTGGCTCTGCCGACAGGGAGAGCCGCTCACCAAACCTCGGGCGGGCGGTGCCCAGATCCCACTGAGGCAGAAAGAGCAAGACCCCCCTTCACGGAGACCGTGCACGCGCGTCGCGTTCTTCGTCTCCCTCAGCGGAGGGGTCTACTGATGAAGCCATCATGCGCATGGCAAAGAAGCGCCTGAAGGAGCATGAACGCAAGCTGGTGAAGCTTTCCCGCCGGTTTGCCAACATGCAAGGCTTAGCTAGCGAGCTAGCGGGCTACGATGCCCGTCCCCCTTTTTCCCAAGAAATCCAAGCGGAGCCGATCCTGCATCGGTTCCGGATGCCGCAAGTGGATCCTTACGAAGGGACCACCGACCCCCTGGATCACCTGGAAAGCTACCGGACCCTCATGAGGGTCCAGGGGGCCACCGATGCTTTTCTCTGCATCGTTTTTCCTGCCACTCTCCGGAAAGCAGTCCGGGTGTGGTTCACTCTTTTGGAGCCGGGGAGCATCAACTCTTTCGTCCAGTTAGGATAGAAGTTCGTGGCCCACTTCAACGCCTGCAGGAAGTTGCCGCGAGAGGCAGATAGCCTCTTCTCCATCCGGCAGTAGGACTGCGAGCCCCTACGGGACTACGTGGCCCGCTTCAAGGCTGCCGCGTTGGAAATTTACAACCTTGATGAGCCAGTTGCCATGCTGGCACTGAAGCGAGGGCTCGGGACCTCCTGCCTGACCTACTTGCTGGACAAGAAGCCCCCCAAGATTTATTCCGAGCTTCTTCTCCGAGCCCAAAAGTACATCTGCGCCGAGGAAGCGGACCATACGAGACGGGAGCTCGACGAGAAGCCACTGAAGAGGCCAACCCCCACCGAGATGCCCGGGACCCAGAAGTTAGAACCCCAAGTCCCGAACTCCCGGAGGGGGCCAATACCGAAAGGCGCTCCCATTCCCGAGGAGAGTTACACCCCTCTCCTCGTCCCGAGGACAAAAATCCTCATGGAGATTGAAGGCGAGGACTATCTGAGACGCTCGCCTTCGATGAAGTCCCCTACTGGCCATGATAAAGCGAAGTTCTGTCACTTTCACCATGACTACGGCCACGACACCGAGGAATGCCGCAACCTCAAGTGGGAAATCGAAGATCTCATCGAGAGGGGCTATCTCAAAAGGTTTGTGGGAGGCAGACCTCAGGTGAAATCCCAAGCGCTCGTCGCTCTCCCGCCTCTCCAGTCATCGATAACCGTCCCACCGAGAAGCCGATGGGCATGATCTCCTGGGGAGCTGTGCGCGCACCCAGAAAGCCCAGGGGGTAGGAAATCCTGAGAATGTACTCCCCTTTATGAGGGAAGGGGGAAACGGGGAAAAAATTATAAATAATGATGCCGTGGTTGTCGAGATGATGATCACGAAGCATCCTGTAAAACGCATCATGGTTAATAGTGGAGGCTCCGCAGACGTGCTCTCTTATGATGCCTTCTCCAAGATGAACCTTTCTCCCGATCAACTCAAAGCTGTGCATGCACCCCTTGTTGGTTTCACAGGTGATTCTGTAAAGATGGAAGGAGGAATCATTCTCCCGGTCACTGCCGGGACCCCACCAAGGTGGATGATCTCGACCAAAGGGCCCAAGACCCCAGGGGAGGCCCGGTCGAGCGCCTACTCTCTTGCCCGCTCAAAGACGATCCCACGAAGACAGTGCAGAGAGGAGCCCAGCTACCCGAGAAGGAGAGGGCCCGACTACTGGAGTTCCTGCGAGCAAGCGCAGACACATCCGCCTGCACGATGGCGGACATGCCAGGCTCGTTCCAGAAGTCCAGTATCTGAGCTGGCTAGCGAATGTAGTGATGGTAAGGAAGAATAATGGCAACTGGAGGATCCGTGCAGGTTACACCAACCTTAACAAAGCTCACCGGCTACGAGCAGCCCGATACTACTGAAAGGATTATGCCCTATAAGCCAATATCTGTATCTCCCAGACCATTGTAAATTGACAAATTAATAAAGGCAATAATTTTTTATCATTCGCTGTGTCATTATATGATGAACCCCATAGATTAGGGCTATGGTTGAAGGGCTATGATGAGATCATACCAGTGAGATCTAAGGCCTTAAAACCCTAATCTAGAATATTCCTAGTCATAGGAACCCTGAGTTGGGGATCAGGTTTTCCGGTAAGACTGGCACATCCTATGTATGCTGAAAAGGGTGACTGCTCTCACAGTCATTTGTGTAGGACACTAATGCAAGGATGTGGGTGCTCATTAGTGAATGAGTCCACTGAATAGATCCAGTTTGAGAACATCTAATGGAGCCTTAGCTGCATGTCAATAGATGTTTCACATAGTGGGAGTTGTACAAGTAGTCCTATGACCTGAGACTGCCATAATACCTTATGTACATGAACCCATGCTTTGGTTCAATCTCAATCATGACACTGGGTCATGTACGAGGTTGATGCTGGGTATGGTGAATTGTATATGAAGGTAATGAGTAGGTCAACAAGGAATTGATCACTCCTAGTAGGAGGAGATTGCATCCAGCCAAATTAGGTCAGATGATGATTCAGGAAATCTTTGATCAAAGTACAGATATTAGAAATGATTTCTAATATCAAATTAATTGAATCATTAGTGTATGACTGAGCTGGGAATGAGTATAAACTGGATTTGACATGATTCCATATCCATAGTTATATTCGGGATGCAAGATGATTGAAGGATCGAATTGTACGGGAACTTTCCACTGAAGGGTAGTTTTGGAATTACACCAGAATTTCCATATCTTCCGGGTAGACATGACACGTTGCTAGACGTCAATCTTGTCTTGTGGGTTGATCAAATTAAATGGTTTAATTGGATCACTAATTAGGAGGAGTCCTAATTGACTGACTCGAGTTAGCTCGATTTGACCTAAATCGATTAGAATGAGTTCTGATCAGATTAGGTCAACTTGCACTCGGACCCACTGCTGGCTAAGTATGGAACCCAATGGGTCACACACTTAGGACAGATAATCAAGGATTTAATTTGGAATTAAATCTCGTTTGCAGATGAACACACTAGCATGTGTTGCAAACCATGACTTCTACTTGAATCGGATTCGAGTTAGGGTTCCGATTTGGTCTTTTTTAGATCCAAATTCATTCCGGTTTGAATCTAATTGAAGATTTAAAACGTTGGGCTAACAATAGGCTAGCAATTGGGCTAACCTAAGAGGCTAAACCCCTTTCCCACATCGCCTAAAACCCCTCCCCCTCTCTTCCCACGCGCGCGCGCAAGGAGAAGAGTCCACACGCGCGTGGACTCTCTCCAAATCGCGTTTTTGCGTGAAAAGAAAGAAGGGAACGGCGTCTTTTGGCTGATGAGGCGTGGATCAGAGTCCACCTAGGCGTGGACTCTTCAAAATGGGAATTACGGTGAAAAGAAAGAGAAAAAACTCCGAAGGGGCGCGACTCTTTTCTCTGCGCGCGCTCTTCTGAGTTTTTCTCGATCCCTCTTCGCGTCTGTCCATCCCAAAGGCCGTGAGATTAATCCCAAAGGCCGTGAGATTAATCCCAAGGGCCGTGAGATTAAGAGAGAAGACGTGAGAAGGGAGAGAGGGGCGTGAGAGGATTTTTCAGAAGGAGAAGGCGCCTCTCTGTCGCCTATTTAAGAAGAAGGCTTCACCGTAAAAATTTATTCCAGATTTTCTACGGCGAAGCCTTGCTTCTCTTTCCTTCTCCCTCTCCAGAAGACTGTTTCCCCCTCCTCTCTTTCTTCTTTGATTCCTTTACAGAGCCTAGGCTCTGTCGAATCTCAGAACAGAAGGAGAGTCAGAGAGAGAAACTCTCCGACGGTAAAGGAAGAAGGCGCCCCCTTTTTCCTTCTTTCTTACATTAAGACAACTTTGTCTTAATTTTCTTCTCCCTCCAAGACAAGCCTTGTCTCATTTTAGGACAAGGGCTTATTCTTAAGACAAGAGTGTCTTAAGAGACCAGAACTGCCAAAAACTGGGAGAAGGGTAAGAGAGAAAGTTTTAGTCCCTGTTTGGCTAAAGGTGTCCTAGCCAATAGCCCATATATCAAGTTCTTGGGGTAGAACTTGATTGGAAGGAACCCAATTGAGGAGTCACTGTCTTGATCATCTGCTCGTGTGGATCACCATCGGAGGGCGGACAAGTGGACGCCTGGTGTGTTCAAAAGGTTACTCCATTTGGAGTTTATTTCTACATCAGATTGGATATAGCGATCTGAGGTTAGTATCTAAACTATGTTTACATTTGGACATGCATGTAGTCATAAGTTTTAATTGCTAATAAGGAGATTTTGGGATTAGGGTTCGGACCTGATTTCATAAAGTTTTTGAAATCCACACTTCCGCACTGGTCACCGAACCTAACAGTGGTATCAGAGCCATCCTTATTAGGATTAAAACTTATGAAGTACAATTCATGATGTAGTATCATGTTAAAGTTTTAATATTGATGCACAGTGCATGTCTTTGATTGAACATGAATTTGATGATTGCCACCAGTTAGGGTTTTCCACTGAAACCCTAATTGTCTTAGAGATATGAGTAGCCCTGGAGCCATCATACTGAAATAAGGTTGCCCTGGCATAATGGTGTATCCATTATGTGGTAAATGGTTGTCCTAGTATGATGGCACACATTTCACATATTTGCTTAGTTTAAAGCATGTATTAATATATGTGATAGCTTTTAATTGAATGTGCTGGCATTGCATGAACCCCTCTTAAAATTATATTAAGTGGTAGTATAGTTAACCGATAAGCATTATTAGTCATGATGGATAATTAGTCATTTCGGTGTCTAGAAAGGTGGTTCTGGGAAGGTAAAGGGAATCGTGGTTTTTAATTGGTTCCGTTGACTGACCTGGCCAATTTTAAATTGGTGTCTAGGAAAGCAACGGGGGGACCCCCACATCTCTTCCACTAGCCTGGCCGATCTGATTGATTTAATTCTTGACTAACATGCTTGGTGTTAAAATACTATTATTGGCCTTCCTTCATGATAGGTCATCATTGTGTTATGATCTATACTAGGTTTGTTGTGTACACACAAGACCTAATATGGTGACTAACACAATTTTTGGCCTAATACAATTATTTGTTTATGGCATGATTTAAAGTAATATTTTGTTGTGAACACACAAGGGTATTACTATTAAAGTCATGACTATATGGCTATGAAGGGTCTTACTTAACTAAAATATTATAGTTTGTTGTGTATACACAAGGCTATTAATATTTTAGAGGCCGAGATAAGTTGAGAATTGTACAGGTTACAATTGGAAAGAGTTTTCCTACCTATGAACTTATATAAGATTTGTTGTGTACACACAAGGTCTTTTATGAGGGATTGGGATCTCAACCCCACTAAGAAAGATCAATTAAGGTTTTCTCGATCATCGTATGGAGGGTTATGATGCTCGATAAAATAGTGGGAGACATAATTAAATTAAAGTCCTAATTTAATTATGTGTTGTCATTTCATGGTTGTTTGCTTATGTTTTCGTTCTTTGTTTAAATGTAGATAAATGGCCTCTTCACTCTCACTCCGTAGTATTTTAGATGCCAACAAATTGACTGGGCCGAATTATGTTGATTGGCTGAGAAATTTGAAAATAGTACTCAGTCAAGAAAGAATTTCCTATATTCTTGATACCCCGATTTTGGAACCACCAAGGGAAGATGCCTCGCAAGAGGAGAAGACCACATATAATATGTGGCAAAATGACTCACTTACTGTCAAATGTGTTATGCTTGCCTCTATGACTAACGAGTTACAGAGGCAGCATGATAGCATGGATACTAACTCCATACTGCTAAATTTAAAAGAGCTTTATGGAGAACACAGTAGAACTGCTAGATATGAAATATCTAAGCAGTTGTTCCGTGCAAGGATGACAGAAGGTACATCAGTACAAGACCATGTATTAAAGATAATTGATCTAATCACTCGATTAGGTCAATTAGGTTTTGTAATGGATGGGGAGTTGAATCAAGACTTGATCTTGCAATCACTCCCAGAGTCATTTTCACAGTTTGTTCTTAATTACCATATGAACAAACTTAATTCTTCCTTGCCTGAGCTGTTGAATATGTTGAAAACAGCAGAGAGCCATGTAAAGAAAAATAAGGCTCCAGTTCTTCTTGTGGATAAGAAGAAGACAGGCAAAAGGGGTTCCAATAAGAGGATGAATCCCAAAGGGGGCATTAAGAAGAAGAAAGGAAAGAAGGCCTCCGGACAGATGACCTGCTTTCATTGTGGCAAGCCGGGTCATTGGAAAAGAAACTGCAAGGTTTACCTTGCAAGTTTGAAGCCTGGTGCATCAGAGGCACCAAAAGGTATGAAAGAAGTTCATACTATTTTGTCATTGGATTCTTCCATTTCAAATACTTGGGTGTTGGATACCGCCTGTGGTCATAACATCTGCAAATCATTGCAGGGACTTCAGGGGCTTAAAGTATTGAAGGAAGGCAACTTTGAGCTCTACGGTGCTGGAGGGGACCCCATCCAAGCAGAAGCTGTAGGGACTTATGTTTTGAAGTTACCTTCAGGGAAGATCTTGGAGCTAAGGAATTGTTACTATATGCCAAAAATCATTAGAAATATCATATCTGTACCCTTGTTACTTAAACAAGGATATACTATGAATGTAATGAGCAGTGGCTGCTCAATTTCTTTATCTAATGAAATTATATGTTATGGCATATTCTGCAATGGTCTCTTAACTCTTTCCACTAATGACAATGTTTTTCATGTTTCTAACAAACGGAAAAGAGATGATGTTAACAATACCTTACTTTGGCATTGTCGACTTGGACATATTAGTGAGACTAGGATTAACAAGTTGTACAAAGAAAATTTCTTTGATCCTTATGACTATGAGTCATTAGGAACTTGTGAATCATGTCTCATGGGTAAGATGACCAAGACTCCATTTAGTGGACATGGAGAAAGGACAAAAGAGTTATTAGGACTCATACACACAGATGTATGTGGGCCTATGACAACTCAAGCCTATGGTGGATACTCATACTTCATCACATTTACTGATGATTTTTCAAGGTATGGATTTGTGTATCTAATGAAACATAAGTCCGATGCTTTTGAAAAATTCTTAGAGTATCAAAGTATGGTAGAGAAACAAACAGGAAAAAGTATAAAGATCCTCCGATCAGATAGAGGAGGTGAATACTTATCCACTGAGTTTCTTGATCACCTTAAAGATAAGGGGATCATCTCTGAATGGACTCCTCCTTACACACCACAATTAAATGGTGTTGCTGAAAGGAGGAATCGTACTTTATTGGATATGGTACGGTCCATGATGTGCTTCACGGAGTTACCTTTTTCTTTCTGGGGATATGCTTTGGAAACAGCAACTCATATCTTGAATAGAGTACCATCTAAAACTGTCTCTAGCACTCCATATGAATTATGGAGAAGTAAGAAACCCAATCTTAAGTATATTAAGATATGGGGATGTCCAGCCTATGTAAAAAGAAATTTTGGACATAAACTAGATGCTAGAGCAGACAAATGTCTATTTATCGGATATCCTAGAGATAGTATAGGATATGTGTTCTACCACCCTACTGAACAAAAGGTTTTGGTCAGTAGGCATGCCACTTTTATGGAAAAGGAATTTATCCTACAAAAGGGCACTGGTAGAAATATCGAACTTAATGAGATTCAACAAATAGACACTTCTCAGTCAAGTAACAACATAGTTAATATAGAACCTGAACACACTCCTATCCGTAGGTCTGATAGGGTGCGACAGGCACCTGAGAGGTATGGGCTCATAATTGAAAATAATGAAGCCCAAATCATTCAAAATGATGAGCCTCTAACCTATACGGAAGCAGTCATGAGTAGAGACTCAGACAAATGGCTGGAAGCCATGAGATCCGAGATGGACTCCATGTATGTCAACCAAGTATGGTCTTTGGTTGATGCACCAGAGGGTATTAACCCTATTGGGTGTAAATGGGTCTATAAAAGGAAGATTGGGGCAGATGGCCAAGTTGAAACTTATAAAGCCAGATTGGTGGCTAAGGGTTTCAGACAAAAACAGGGAATAGATTATGATGAAACATTTTCCCCTGTTGCCATGCTCAAATCCATTCGGATTATGCTTGCTATAGCAGCATATCATGATTATGAGATCTGGCAAATGGATGTAAAAACTGCATTCCTCAATGGTTTCCTTGAGGAAGAGGTTTATATGTCACAACCAGAAGGTTTTGTCTTGGAGACTAAACCTAATCAGGTATGTAGGCTAAAGAAATCCATTTATGGATTAAAGCAAGCATCCAGGAGTTGGAACATCCGATTTGATAAAACAGTCAAAGAATTTGATTTTTTCAAAAATGAGGATGAACCTTGTGTGTACAAGAAGACTAGTGGGAGTGCCATAGTTTTCTTAGTTCTATATGTTGATGATATACTTATTATTGGGAATGATATCCCAATGTTACAATCAGTCAAAGTGTGGTTATCGAAACAGTTTTCCATGAAAGACTTGGGAGAAGCATCCTATATACTGGGTATAAAAATCTATAGAGATAGATCAAGAAGGATGCTTGGCTTGTCCCAGTCTAGGTACATTGACCAGGTGCTAAAGAGATTTAGCATGGAGGAAAGTAAAAGAGGTTACTTACCTATTGGTCATGGCATACGTCTTTCTAAGAGGATGTCTCCTAAGACACCTGAAGAAAGAAATAGAATGAGTTCTATACCTTATGCTTCGGCTATAGGGTCGATTATGTATGCTATGTTATGTACTAGGCCTGATGTGGCATATGCCTTGGGTGTAGCCAGTAGATTTCAGGCTGATCCAGGAGAGGATCACTGGAAGGCTGTGAAAAATATTCTTAAGTACCTAAGAAGGACTAAGGATATTTTTCTTATATACGGAGGATCTGATCTTAAACTAGAAGCCTATTCAGACTCTAGTTTTCAATCAGACCCAGATGATAGTAAATCCATTTCAGGGTATGTCTTTACCTTGAATGGTGGAGCAGTAAGTTGGAAGAGCACTAAACAGCAGACTGTAGCTGACTCAACTACCGAGGCAGAGTACATAGCTGTCAGTGAAGCCGCCAAGGAAGCTGTCTGGATGAAGAAATTCATCACAGAGTTGGGAGTAGTTCCTGAGATTGAGAACCCGGTGCCACTCTATTGTGATAACACTGGAGCAGTTGCTCAAGCTAAGGAACCGAGAGCCCATCACAAGTCCAAGCACATTCTGAGACGCTTCCATCTTGTCCGAGAGATAATCGAAAGACAAGAAGTCTGCATCAATAGAGTAGATACAAAGAACAACATAGCAGACCCGTTCACTAAGGCTCTACCACAGCGGGAGTTTGATCGCCACCTTGATTGTATGGGGTTAAAGAATAAGAGCGATTGGCTTTAGTGCAAGTGGGAGATTGAAAGGATTATGCCCTATAAGCCAATATCTGTATCTCCCAGACCATTGTAAATTGACAAATTAATAAAGGCAATAATTTTTTATCATTCGCTGTGTCATTATATGATGAACCCCATAGATTAGGGCTATGGTTGAAGGGCTATGATGAGATCATACCAGTGAGATCTAAGGCCTTAAAACCCTAATCTAGAATATTCCTAGTCATAGGAACCCTGAGTTGGGGATCAGGTTTTCCGGTAAGACTGGCACATCCTATGTATGCTGAAAAGGGTGACTGCTCTCACAGTCATTTGTGTAGGACACTAATGCAAGGATGTGGGTGCTCATTAGTGAATGAGTCCACTGAATAGATCCAGTTTGAGAACATCTAATGGAGCCTTAGCTGCATGTCAATAGATGTTTCACATAGTGGGAGTTGTACAAGTAGTCCTATGACCTGAGACTGCCATAATACCTTATGTACATGAACCCATGCTTTGGTTCAATCTCAATCATGACACTGGGTCATGTACGAGGTTGATGCTGGGTATGGTGAATTGTATATGAAGGTAATGAGTAGGTCAACAAGGAATTGATCACTCCTAGTAGGAGGAGATTGCATCCAGCCAAATTAGGTCAGATGATGATTCAGGAAATCTTTGATCAAAGTACAGATATTAGAAATGATTTCTAATATCAAATTAATTGAATCATTAGTGTATGACTGAGCTGGGAATGAGTATAAACTGGATTTGACATGATTCCATATCCATAGTTATATTCGGGATGCAAGATGATTGAAGGATCGAATTGTACGGGAACTTTCCACTGAAGGGTAGTTTTGGAATTACACCAGAATTTCCATATCTTCCGGGTAGACATGACACGTTGCTAGACGTCAATCTTGTCTTGTGGGTTGATCAAATTAAATGGTTTAATTGGATCACTAATTAGGAGGAGTCCTAATTGACTGACTCGAGTTAGCTCGATTTGACCTAAATCGATTAGAATGAGTTCTGATCAGATTAGGTCAACTTGCACTCGGACCCACTGCTGGCTAAGTATGGAACCCAATGGGTCACACACTTAGGACAGATAATCAAGGATTTAATTTGGAATTAAATCTCGTTTGCAGATGAACACACTAGCATGTGTTGCAAACCATGACTTCTACTTGAATCGGATTCGAGTTAGGGTTCCGATTTGGTCTTTTTTAGATCCAAATTCATTCCGGTTTGAATCTAATTGAAGATTTAAAACGTTGGGCTAACAATAGGCTAGCAATTGGGCTAACCTAAGAGGCTAAACCCCTTTCCCACATCGCCTAAAACCCCTCCCCCTCTCTTCCCACGCGCGCGCGCAAGGAGAAGAGTCCACACGCGCGTGGACTCTCTCCAAATCGCGTTTTTGCGTGAAAAGAAAGAAGGGAACGGCGTCTTTTGGCTGATGAGGCGTGGATCAGAGTCCACCTAGGCGTGGACTCTTCAAAATGGGAATTACGGTGAAAAGAAAGAGAAAAAACTCCGAAGGGGCGCGACTCTTTTCTCTGCGCGCGCTCTTCTGAGTTTTTCTCGATCCCTCTTCGCGTCTGTCCATCCCAAAGGCCGTGAGATTAATCCCAAAGGCCGTGAGATTAATCCCAAGGGCCGTGAGATTAAGAGAGAAGACGTGAGAAGGGAGAGAGGGGCGTGAGAGGATTTTTCAGAAGGAGAAGGCGCCTCTCTGTCGCCTATTTAAGAAGAAGGCTTCACCGTAAAAATTTATTCCAGATTTTCTACGGCGAAGCCTTGCTTCTCTTTCCTTCTCCCTCTCCAGAAGACTGTTTCCCCCTCCTCTCTTTCTTCTTTGATTCCTTTACAGAGCCTAGGCTCTGTCGAATCTCAGAACAGAAGGAGAGTCAGAGAGAGAAACTCTCCGACGGTAAAAGAAGAAGGCGCCCCCTTTTTCCTTCTTTCTTACATTAAGACAACTTTGTCTTAATTTTCTTCTCCCTCCAAGACAAGCCTTGTCTCATTTTAGGACAAGGGCTTATTCTTAAGACAAGAGTGTCTTAAGAGGCCAGAACTGCCAAAAACTGGGAGAAGGGTAAGAGAGAAAGTTTTAGTCCCTGTTTGGCTAAAGGTGTCCTAGCCAATAGCCCATATATCAAGTTCTTGGGGTAGAACTTGATTGGAAGGAACCCAATTGAGGAGTCACTGTCTTGATCATCTGCTCGTGTGGATCACCATCGGAGGGCGGACAAGTGGACGCCTGGTGTGTTCAAAAGGTTACTCCATTTGGAGTTTATTTCTACATCAGATTGGATATAGCGATCTGAGGTTAGTATCTAAACTATGTTTACATTTGGACATGCATGTAGTCATAAGTTTTAATTGCTAATAAGGAGATTTTGGGATTAGGGTTCGGACCTGATTTCATAAAGTTTTTGAAATCCACACTTCCGCACTGGTCACCGAACCTAACAGTGGTATCAGAGCCATCCTTATTAGGATTAAAACTTATGAAGTACAATTCATGATGTAGTATCATGTTAAAGTTTTAATATTGATGCACAGTGCATGTCTTTGATTGAACATGAATTTGATGATTGCCACCAGTTAGGGTTTTCCACTGAAACCCTAATTGTCTTAGAGATATGAGTAGCCCTGGAGCCATCATACTGAAATAAGGTTGCCCTGGCATAATGGTGTATCCATTATGTGGTAAATGGTTGTCCTAGTATGATGGCACACATTTCACATATTTGCTTAGTTTAAAGCATGTATTAATATATGTGATAGCTTTTAATTGAATGTGCTGGCATTGCATGAACCCCTCTTAAAATTATATTAAGTGGTAGTATAGTTAACCGATAAGCATTATTAGTCATGATGGATAATTAGTCATTTCGGTGTCTAGAAAGGTGGTTCTGGGAAGGTAAAGGGAATCGTGGTTTTTAATTGGTTCCGTTGACTGACCTGGCCAATTTTAAATTGGTGTCTAGGAAAGCAACGGGGGGACCCCCACATCTCTTCCACTAGCCTGGCCGATCTGATTGATTTAATTCTTGACTAACATGCTTGGTGTTAAAATACTATTATTGGCCTTCCTTCATGATAGGTCATCATTGTGTTATGATCTATACTAGGTTTGTTGTGTACACACAAGACCTAATATGGTGACTAACACAATTTTTGGCCTAATACAATTATTTGTTTATGGCATGATTTAAAGTAATATTTTGTTGTGAACACACAAGGGTATTACTATTAAAGTCATGACTATATGGCTATGAAGGGTCTTACTTAACTAAAATATTATAGTTTGTTGTGTATACACAAGGCTATTAATATTTTAGAGGCCGAGATAAGTTGAGAATTGTACAGGTTACAATTGGAAAGAGTTTTCCTACCTATGAACTTATATAAGATTTGTTGTGTACACACAAGGTCTTTTATGAGGGATTGGGATCTCAACCCCACTAAGAAAGATCAATTAAGGTTTTCTCGATCATCGTATGGAGGGTTATGATGCTCGATAAAATAGTGGGAGACATAATTAAATTAAAGTCCTAATTTAATTATGTGTTGTCATTTCATGGTTGTTTGCTTATGTTTTCGTTCTTTGTTTAAATGTAGATAAATGGCCTCTTCACTCTCACTCCGTAGTATTTTAGATGCCAACAAATTGACTGGGCCGAATTATGTTGATTGGCTGAGAAATTTGAAAATAGTACTCAGTCAAGAAAGAATTTCCTATATTCTTGATACCCCGATTTTGGAACCACCAAGGGAAGATGCCTCGCAAGAGGAGAAGACCACATATAATATGTGGCAAAATGACTCACTTACTGTCAAATGTGTTATGCTTGCCTCTATGACTAACGAGTTACAGAGGCAGCATGATAGCATGGATACTAACTCCATACTGCTAAATTTAAAAGAGCTTTATGGAGAACACAGTAGAACTGCTAGATATGAAATATCTAAGCAGTTGTTCCGTGCAAGGATGACAGAAGGTATATCAGTACAAGACCATGTATTAAAGATAATTGATCTAATCACTCGATTAGGTCAATTAGGTTTTGTAATGGATGGGGAGTTGAATCAAGACTTGATCTTGCAATCACTCCCAGAGTCATTTTCACAGTTTGTTCTTAATTACCATATGAACAAACTTAATTCTTCCTTGCCTGAGCTGTTGAATATGTTGAAAACAACAGAGAGCCATGTAAAGAAAAATAAGGCTCCAGTTCTTCTTGTGGATAAGAAGAAGACAGGCAAAAGGGGTTCCAATAAGAGGATGAATCCCAAAGGGGGCATTAAGAAGAAGAAAGGAAAGAAGGCCTCCGGACAGATGACCTGCTTTCATTGTGGCAAGCCGGGTCATTGGAAAAGAAACTGCAAGGTTTACCTTGCAAGTTTGAAGCCTGGTGCATCAGAGGCACCAAAAGGTATGAAAGAAGTTCATACTATTTTGTCATTGGATTCTTCCATTTCAAATACTTGGGTGTTGGATACCGCCTGTGGTCATAACATCTGCAAATCATTGCAGGGACTTCAGGGGCTTAAAGTATTGAAGGAAGGCAACTTTGAGCTCTACGGTGCTGGAGGGGACCCCATCCAAGCAGAAGCTGTAGGGACTTATGTTTTGAAGTTACCTTCAGGGAAGATCTTGGAGCTAAGGAATTGTTACTATATGCCAAAAATCATTAGAAATATCATATCTGTACCCTTGTTACTTAAACAAGGATATACTATGAATGTAATGAGCAGTGGCTGCTCAATTTCTTTATCTAATGAAATTATATGTTATGGCATATTCTGCAATGGTCTCTTAACTCTTTCCACTAATGACAATGTTTTTCATGTTTCTAACAAACGGAAAAGAGATGATGTTAACAATACCTTACTTTGGCATTGTCGACTTGGACATATTAGTGAGACTAGGATTAACAAGTTGTACAAAGAAAATTTCTTTGATCCTTATGACTATGAGTCATTAGGAACTTGTGAATCATGTCTCATGGGTAAGATGACCAAGACTCCATTTAGTGGACATGGAGAAAGGACAAAAGAGTTATTAGGACTCATACACACAGATGTATGTGGGCCTATGACAACTCAAGCCTATGGTGGATACTCATACTTCATCACATTTACTGATGATTTTTCAAGGTATGGATTTGTGTATCTAATGAAACATAAGTCCGATGCTTTTGAAAAATTCTTAGAGTATCAAAGTATGGTAGAGAAACAAACAGGAAAAAGTATAAAGATCCTCCGATCAGATAGAGGAGGTGAATACTTATCCACTGAGTTTCTTGATCACCTTAAAGATAAGGGGATCATCTCTGAATGGACTCCTCCTTACACACCACAATTAAATGGTGTTGCTGAAAGGAGGAATCGTACTTTATTGGATATGGTACGGTCCATGATGTGCTTCACGGAGTTACCTTTTTCTTTCTGGGGATATGCTTTGGAAACAGTAACTCATATCTTGAATAGAGTACCATCTAAAACTGTCTCTAGCACTCCATATGAATTATGGAGAAGTAAGAAACCCAATCTTAAGTATATTAAGATATGGGGATGTCCAGCCTATGTAAAAAGAAATTTTGGACATAAACTAGATGCTAGAGCAGACAAATGTCTATTTATCGGATATCCTAGAGATAGTATAGGATATGTGTTCTACCACCCTACTGAACAAAAGGTTTTGGTCAGTAGGCATGCCACTTTTATGGAAAAGGAATTTATCCTACAAAAGGGCACTGGTAGAAATATCGAACTTAATGAGATTCAACAAATAGACACTTCTCAGTCAAGTAACAACATAGTTAATATAGAACCTGAACACACTCCTATCCGTAGGTCTGATAGGGTGCGACAGGCACCTGAGAGGTATGGGCTCATAATTGAAAATAATGAAGCCCAAATCATTCAAAATGATGAGCCTCTAACCTATACGGAAGCAGTCATGAGTAGAGACTCAGACAAATGGCTGGAAGCCATGAGATCCGAGATGGACTCCATGTATGTCAACCAAGTATGGTCTTTGGTTGATGATTTTTTCCTTGCACAGATATCTATCTATCTTGCAAGAAAGCAATCTCAAATGTCTTCGAGCCCAGCTCCGAGATGCCAAGGGATCTTCGAGCCGCACTGCTCTCAATTTCAACCGTCTCTGAGCCCAGCTCCGAGATGCCAGCCCAAGACCGGGACTCAGATCTCCGGCCAAGGGACCTTCGAGCCATGCTGCTCTCAATCTCAAATATCTTCGAGTCCAGCTCCGAGGCGCTAAGGGATCTTCGAGCCATGCTGCTCTCAATCACCAACATCTCCGAGCCCAGCTCCAAGACGCCAACCCAAGACCGGAGCTCAGACCTCCGGCCAAGGGATCTTTGAGCCAAGCTGCTCTCAATCTCAAACATCTTCGAGCCCAGCTCCAAGATGCCAAGGGATCTTCGAGCCACGCCGCTCTCAATTTCAACCGTCTCCGAGCCCAGCTCCGAGATGCTAACCCAAGACCGAGACTCAGATCTTCGGTCAAGGGACCTTCGAGCCAAGCTGCTCTCAATCTCAAACGTCTTCGAGCCTAGCTCCGAGACGTCAAGGGATCTTCAAGCCAAGCTGCTCTCAATCTCAAACATCTTCGAGCCCAGCTTCGAGATGCCAAGGGATCTTCGAGCCACGCTGCTCTAAAACATCAACGTCTCCAAGCCCAGCTCCGAGATGCCAACCCAAGACCAGAGCTCAAACCTCCAACCAAGGGACCTTCGAGCCAAGCTGCTCTCAATCTCAAACATCTTTGAGCCCAAGTCCGAGATGCCAAGGGATCTTCGAGCCGCACTGCTTTCAATTTTAACCGTCTCCGAGCCCAGCTCCGAGATGCCAACCCAAGACCGGGACTCGGATCTCCAACCAAGGGACCTTCGAGCCAGGCTGCTCTCAATCTCAAACATCTTCGAGCCCAGCTCCGAGATGCTAAGGGATCTTTGAGCCGCGTTGCTCTCAATCTCCAACGTCTCCGAGCCCAGCTCTGAGACGCCAACCCAAGACTAGAGCTCAGACCTCCGGCCAAGTGATCTTCGAGCCAAGCTGCTCTCAATTTCAAACATCTTCGAGCCCAGCTCCGAGATGCCAAGGGGTCTTCGAGCCAAGCTGCTCTCAATCTCAAACATCTTCGGGCCCAGCTTCGAGATGCCAAGGAATCTTCAAGCCACACCGCTCTCAATCATCAACGTCTCCGAGCCCAGCTCCGAGATGCCAACCCAAGACCGAAGCTCAGATCTCCGGCCAAGGGACCTTCGAGCCAAGCAACTCCTATCAACGCCTCGAGCCTTGCTCCAAGGTGCCAAAGACCTGAGTCCAGCTCTCAAGCAATCCCTGGACTGAGGCCCAGTGCTCCGGCCAGGAAGGCCTCGAGCCTAGCTCCAAGGCATCCAAGACCTGAGAACAGCCCTCATGCACCTTGGATCGGGGCCCAGCTCTCCGGTCAAGGAACCAACGAGCCTAGCTGCTCACACCTGCCAGAACCTTGCGCCCGATTCGCCGACACCAAAGCCTGGTAACTAAGCCCCAGGCAAGGTGAGACCCTCTTCTCTAATCTCCCCACTTATCAAAAAAAAAAAAAGAGAAGAAGAAAAAGAGAAAGAACAAAGAAAAAGAGGGAGGGGAGGGAAAGAGAAAAAGAGGGAAGGACGGGTTGCAAGAAAGTTTAAACTTTATTAATCAAGAGCCAGTTACAAATATTTTACGGGCCCCCGACATGCCGGGTGATCCCGACCAAGCACAAAAAGAAAATAAAGTACAAAACAAAAAAGAAAGGACTACTCTGCACCGACCGGCCCCCTGCTGAGTCTTGAGGCTGAGAGGTCCCGCCTTCAGGGACCTTCGGCTAAACGGCACCGGCCTCGCATGGCTCGACCTCGGCTGGCATCGGAGGCTCGGAAGCCACAGCTTCCTCGATGACGACCTCCTCATCAGGCCCTGCATCCGAGGCCGAGGGGTACCTGAGACGGCCGCGGTCCTTATTGGGAACAGATGCCTCGATCCGGCCGTGCAAGAACATGAAGCCTTTATAGAAGGAGTCCGACGTCGTTTGATGAATTTCGATGATGAACTCCTCCGAGGCCTTGAACTTGGCAACAACCCCCTCAGCATCTTTCCTGGCCTCGGCGGCCCCCTTCTTCGCCTCGGTGGCCTCCAACCTGGCAGCCTCCGTCGACTTGGCCGCCATCTCCGTCGCCTTCTCAGCCGCGGCCAGCTTCTCCTTCCCTGCTGCCAGCTCCGCCTGGACAGCTTGGGAGGCCTCCTTGTGCCGATCAGCCTCGGCACTGTACCACTTCAGCTTCTTCTCGATGGTGGAGAGATCGTAGATAGCCTTCTTTGAGCGATTCCGCTCCAAGTCAAGGACCCCCAGGAGTTTCTTCGCTCGCCCCTTAGCATCGGTGAGCTGCTTCTCCAGGTCCCCAACCTTCTACTCGAGCACCCCGTTCGCCCCGGCCTTCTCCTTCAGATCAGTCTTCAGAGACTCGATCTCAGTCGCTTGTTGCCGCTCGACGCGCTCCCAGTTATGATAGCAGCCCATAATAAAGAGGGCCTCGGCACCGATCTGCACTATGAAAAGATGTCAGCTAAAAAAAAAAAAGAAAAAGAAGAAAAAGAGAAAGAAGAGATAACTCATCGGGTAAAGCTGGGGAAAGATGGCGCTGAGGACATCGTTCAGCCGCAGTCCGGCCATCTCCTGTCGATCGCATGTCTGGATTGAGAAATCCATCATGCGCTCGGCCAGTACGGGGCTCCAGAGGAACGAGCTCTTCGGCCTCATCTTGAAAGGGAGTCGACATCGCGCCTCCTCCCTCCTGCTCTCTCATGCAGTAGGCGGCCTTGCCCCACTGACCGCAGGACCCCCGGGGGCAGGCTGAGGAGCTGGTACCCATGCAAGCGGCGCCTCAATCGCAACCTCGGTCCCGGCTCGAACCTCCTCGTCCCCGATCTCGATCACAGGTGGACTCGAAGGACTGGAAGACACAGCGGCAGCAGCTGCGGCCCATGCCCGGGCTACTACCTCGGGCTCCGTGACGGGGGCCACCCCCTGACGACCGAGCCACTCTGGGATCTTTTAGGCTTCCTGCTGGACCGGCACCTTAGACACCACCCTCTCCATTGGTGCAGGGGCAGCTCGGGTTGCCCCTGAACTCTGACCGACCGGGACAGCAGAGCTCGGATCGGCCACCATGGCAGTAGTAGTCGCAGGCGCACTCTCACCCCGAACTCGCCTCGTCGGAGGCTCCTCGACTAGCCCGGTCGGCGGCCTCTTTCGGGTGATCGCCAGCAGGTCACTCTCTGTGAAAATCATCCCTGCATGCAAGTCACACAACGGTCAGAGCTCGTAAGAAGCAAAGTAAAAAATGCAAGGAAGAAAAAGAAAAGTTCAGGTTGAACTCATTCAACCCATTTGTTGGGTCGACCCCGGCGTTGGAGAGGTTCTACTATGATAACAAGACCTCGAGAGAAGGGATCTGGGCAGTGCGGAGTTGCTCGTAGTCATCGCGATCAGCCGCATCGATCATAGAATTTTGGTTGGGGGACTGGTCCGGATCGCTCCAGACCCAGTCGACCCCCTCAACCGCAGCAAAGAAGAATTTGCTCTTCCATCCCTTGATGGAAGAGGGGAGCTCGAATCTAATGCCCTTCGGACGAGAAGACAAAGACCACCACCCGTCCTCAGTCGGGTGGCGCTTCAGGACAAAGAAAGCCCTGAACAAAGAGAACCGAGCAACAAATCCCGTGGAGGTGGCAGAGCACAATGAAGGAGAAGATGACCCTAATGGTGTTTGGCACTAACTGGACAGGGACCAAATGATAGTTGTCCAAGACCGACATGAAGAAGGGATGGAAAGGAAAGCGGAGACCCCCTGAGAAGGTCTCCTCGTAAAAAGCAATGCAGCCCGGGCCACTGGAGGTGACCCATTCCCTCGAACGAGGGATCATAAGCCGAACAGAATGTGGGATGCCATAGACATCCGGAATGGTCTCCAGTTCCTCGGCGGTGATCGTCGAGGCAACCCCGCCAGGACCTGTGGACCGGGCAGACTCAGAAACAAGTACAGAAGAAGGAGGAAGGAGAAAAGGACCGGACCTCGGTTCCCTGATGAACACTGGACCGGGAGAACGCCTCCTACTGAACTTGAAGCAAGCCGCATCCTCCTCACCGGAGGAAGAAGAAGATGCCGGCCTCCAGTCGGAGGGACCGGCCTCACCCTGATCAGTGGAGGGGCAGAAGCCCAGGCCAAAGCAGGACATCCTCAAGAACAAGAGAGGTAAAGAACTCGAGATGGAGGATGAAAAAGCGGACTCGACTCGAAGGAGACCCTAAAAGGACCCTACTTTGGCGAAGGGGAAAGAAAGAGGGGACTAACCTGGTTCCTTAGAAGATCTGAGGCGACTGGGAGGAAGAAGAAAGCTCGAACACAGTAGCAGGCACGGAGAATTCAAAAGAATGGATGTTTCAGGTAAGGCCCTCTTTTCATTTCGAAATGATCCGATGGATCCAAACCACTACGATCCCTCCGCCAATGGATCCACGCCATGTATTGCCCATCGATGAAAAGGGCATTCCGGTCGCTCTGAATTCTATGCCAATATTAACTACTCCTCGGACATGACCACGTGGCACCCCCGCATTGGTCTGCAGGACCGTCTCAAGAAGCACCGGCAATCATGGCCATCATCAAGCCAGATCTCCGCCTTTCCATGTCAGCATTACAATTACTCCCTTCGGCCTGAACGTCGTGTATTAATGAGCTCGGGAGTGGGGGGCAAATGATATGGCGGGATCGCTGACATGGGGAAGCTGACAGGCGCCATGTCAAAGAAAGCCACAACGATGGATGCCACGTCAATTCTCCTGCCCGGACTCCTCCGCCGAGTTGAGCTCCCTCGAGACAACGAGCCGAGCTCCGTCCTCTGCTAGGTCGGTCCCGCGAGCTCGGGATGCCTAGGCTGGAGCCGCACTCCGCCCTCCATAGCGAGACCCTCGAAGATTGAGCCCTATGGTCGGAGTCGAGCTCAGCCCTCCTCCGCCACGTGGAACCTCTCCGAGTGCAAGCCCTCTGGACCGGGCTAGCACTCCACTCTCCAGAGTGAGACCCTCGGAGATCGAGCCCTGTGGTCGAAGTCGAGCTCAGCCCTCCTCCACCACGTGGAGCCTCTCCGAGTGCAAGCCCTTTGGACCGAGCCCGCACTCCGCCCTCCAGAGCGAGACCCCGGAGATCGAGCCTTGTGGTCAGAGTCGAGCTGAGCCCTCCTCCGCCACGTGGAGCCTCTCCGAGTGCTAGCCCTCTGGACCGGGCCCGCATTATGCCCTCCTCCACCGAGGTGATCCCGCAAGCTCGGGGCGTCTAGGTCGAAGCGAGCCCTACCATTCCAGCTCAGCCCCAGCTCAGACATGGGCACCGCCATCCCAGGACACTGACGAGCCACCCGAGGACTACATTGGGATACCTACCAGACCGTACTGACCGCCTGCGACCCCGGTTACACCAGAAAGGGGAGAAACCCACTGATCGAGGTGCCACGCTCCTCACCAACTGACTGGACCATCCGAGAGAGGAAGTCAACCTGGAGATTTGAATCCCAAGGACGGCGGCCCACCGATCGAGGTACTGCCACATTTTCTGGAATGAGGAGACCAAGGGGAATGTCAGAGCACATGACAACTTTCCTTATCACGGATCGGGAAAGACCTCTCGGGACACCACCGCACGTGCTTAACAGCCCGGTGGAGATCCCAAGACGAACGCCCAACGGTAACCTGATCTACGAAACTTGGAGGTAACAACCACAACACAGGCAAGGCACAAGCCATACCACTGGAACACAAGTGCAAGCTCAACAAAAAAAGAGCACGGCACCACTAGAAAATCCCAGCGAGGGTGGGTGGAAAGGCCACACAGAGACTCCCTCTAACCAGGCCACTCTTCCCCCGACACCCTTGCGTCCCACTTTCACACTACTCACTCCTCCTCGCGTGGAGTCCATCAAGAGGGGCTTGACCAGGAGGATCTGTTCCCCTGGTTCGTCACTGACTTGACCATCGGAGTGCCCCCGCCGGAAACCCCGATCCGGGTCACTAATCCCTATCTTGCAGGCTCAGGACCACCGGACGTCCAGGCAACGAAGGGAGCACACTCCAACGCCGACAGCAACTACGGGCCATGACGATCTTGGCGGCAACACATGTATTTATTCTTTGCACCAAAAGCATGGCTAGTCCATTGATGAGCTTCATTCAAAATTGAGTTACTTATAGAATCAATTAGCATTGTCTGAACATGAGAGGAAATGTATTGAGGATGCATGATTATTTTTGGAATATCATGATAGTTTGAGACTAATTCAGTTTCTTCAGATAACTTCAAAAGATGAGTTCGAATCAGCTCGAGCTTTATTACTTCACATGTCTCCATTATCATTTTTGGATAGTGCAGTTTCTAAAATGATCTTTGAAGAAACTAGGCTCCAAACTCTCCACTTGTTTATACATGACATTTTAGATCCTGTGGTAGCTACTCATTCTCATCGACAGACATCTAAAATTTTCACTTAATCTAAGAGTTGCTGGGAATGCCTCCAGTGGTCAAAGTATCGGATTTATGAAAAAAAAAATTCTTCTACAATATTAGAGGTCACAAAGTTGTTGATTGAACGAAACTAGCATGTCTATGTACTTCTTAAAGTTTCCTTTCTTTCAAGACTATTGCAGTCGCAAATACTAAACCACTTGAGTTTGAGTCTACTCGATAATCAACCACTTCTTCAACTATTGATCTTAAGGTACCAGTCAACCAACTCTTATGTCAGACAGGTTCATCTACTTATGCTATATCCACAACCACTTAAGATAACAAATCCCGGTATATTGATTCAGCCTATGAAAATTATATGACATCAAATGAGTCTCATTTTACATGCAAAACCCCGTCTACCTCATCATTCATTATTTGAACTACCAATGGCTCATGCATGTATGTATGTTACATTAGTAACATTTTTACACCTTCTCTCACCATATTAGATGCCTTTCTAATTTCTTTTTTATGCTTAAATTGTAGGGTTTTGCGTGGTGCTCCCAAGTCTTGGAGAGACTTGGGAGGCCATGATAGGGAAGCTGGAAGCAATTCTTGGAGCTTTGGGGCATGTCCCAAGCGGATTCTTGGAGGTGTTTTAGGGATGCTTTAAGTTTGAGTATTTTCTCATGTGACTTAGGAGAAAGTTTTTTTGAGAGATTGTAACATAACCCAATTGGGTTAGGGGGTTGGATCCAGGTTTGTTAAATTGGTTAGGAGGTTAGTCAATTGGTTGGTTAGTTGATTGGTTGTAACTAATTATGAAATTCAATCATGTGAGGTATCCTAATCAATTTGTTATTGGCCCAAGACAAGTCCTAACCGCCCATGTGATTGTAACCACCAAGAAGTTGTGAGCCCATGTGATTGTAGTCCAACAAGATCAACGAGTCCAAGATGCCCAAGGAGACAAGAAGTTTTCCACCCCATGTGCAATAAATAAGAGGGATGGGGCATGCAGTTTAGATGTCTTACGATGTGGAGTCCATGAGGACTTCTCACGGTCCTGATCTTGGATCGTGAGGGCTTGAGGGTCGCCCCTTGGGGCGGGGACCGTGGGGAGACCTTTTGGGTTTCAAGGAGGCCACAGTGATGGGCTGCAGAGAAGTGCACGTGAGGGAGATATCATGTGGAGGGCTTGGTACCGTGGGATGTTCCACGGGGTTTGGAGAAGGGACGCACGTTGAGGTATTGTCCGTGCGTGGCGTACGTAGGTTCTTGGGGTGTGAGGCCTGAAAGAGAGACGACGTGCGGGACAGCGAAAAGCTTATGGGGTTTCAGAAGGGGTGCTATTGAGTGTTGTTTTGTTTGTTATAACAAAGTTCTTCTCCAAAGGAATAAAGCAATCTCTCTTTTTCTCCTACCTTTATATCTCCATTATTGCATGATATTGAATCCAAGAATAGGTTGTTGGATTGTATCCTTCCATGTTGCTTCCACTGCATCCACTGCGTATAGGCCTGGTCCGTATCTCCCAACAAGTGGGATCAGTGCCTAGGAATTTTTTCAACAACTGGTATCAGAACTTGGTTTGAGCCATTGTTCGAGCGGAAATAGAGCGGTTTCAGAACCGTTGGTTTGAAGATGGAAGAGGAGGATTCGAGGAGTCATCGAGGCAAGTGGAGTTGTACGTGGGTATGGTATCCCGCGTGGATGAAAAAAGAAAAAGTCTGGATTTCTCAAGTTCACCGGAGTACATCAGTAGAGACGATGTCAGGGGTAGCTCAGGAAGACATGAGACAATCTCAAGGAGCGCCGGGGGTATCGAGTAGTCTGGAGTGTCCCAGTATGGCGGCATTGGCCTAGGGACAAAGACTGGAGCTAATGGAGATGGCAGCTCAGGAAGACCGGGGACAGGTCTCAGGGAGCGCTGGGGACATCATGCAGCCGAGAGACAGGCTACATGATGGAGCAGCCAGGTGGAGATGGTTGCTGGATTCAATCGTCGGGTTAGCAGAATAGTTGGGATAAGCTCTTGGTTTCGGACGAGCCTGTGGGATGTAGTATATCCGAAATGGTCTCGAAGGGGTCTGCATGATGTGGAGGGTCCGAGGAGGCAGCGACGATGTTCGAGGTGCAGTAGCAGGCTCAATAGGGTAGCATTGAGTAGCTGGCCTTGAGGTTTCTTTATGTGGCATCAGTGGGACTTCAGTCTCAGGTGGAGCACCAGTGATAGGTGGCTTCACGGGTGGGGCAAGATTCGATACGAGTTCAAAGCGGGAGGTGCAAGAATATTGGCTAGGTCCTAGCACGAGCGTTAGGGGTACACTTAGCCAGGTGGAGCAGAGTGTGCAGAGATTGGCATGGCTCTGTGGAGATGGTGTCAAGTAGAGCTCCAGTTATAGCGAGTGCCAGTTCAGCTTCGCTATGGTCTCTCCAGGGAAGTCCAAGAAAAAGTCTGATACAGCTGCCAGGCAGAAGGAAGGCTACAATCGTGGTGCAAGAATACAAGCAAGGATCTTCAGCTGTGAATGAGGTCATCCCAAAGGCTTCCAAGGGTGTGCAGCAGCTGAAGGGTGTTGACAGAGGCAAGGAGGTCTGCACAAGAGCTGTCAGGACATGCAGTTACAGCAGGGTTATGTAGGAGGACATTGCCAGGTTTGTCAAGGCTTGGGATACCAAGGTGGAGATTGTAGGGTTTTGCGTGGTGCTCCCAAGCCTTGGAGAGACTTGGGAGGCCATGGCAGGATGCTGGAAACAATCCCTGGAGCTTGGGGGCATATCCCAAGCGGATTACTGGAGATGTTCCAAGGATGCTCTAAGTTTGAGTGTTTTCTCATGTGATTTAGGGAAAAGTTTTTTTAAGAGATTGTAACATAACCCTATTGTGTTATGGGGTTGGATCCAGGTTTGTTAAATTGTTTAGGAGGTTAGCTAGTATGTTGATTAGTTGATTGGTTGTAACTAATTAGAAAACCCAACCATGTGAGGTATCCTAATCAGTTTGTTATTGGTTCAAGATAAGTCCTAACCGCCCATGTGATTGTAATCACCAAGAAGTTGTGAGCCCATGTGATTGTAGTCCAACAAGATCAAGGAGTCCAAGATGCCTAAGGAGACAAGAAGTTCACCGCCCTATTTGCTATAAATAAGAGGGATGGGGCGTGCGGTTTGGATGTCTCACGATGTGGAGTCCATGAGGACTTCTCATGATCTTGGTCTTGAACCGTGAGGGCTTGAGGACCGCCCCTTGGGGCGGGGACCGTGGGGAGATCTCCTGAGTTTCAAGGATGCCACGGTGATGAGTTGTAGAGAGGTGCACGTAAGGGAGATATCACGTGGAGGGCTTGGTGCCGTGGGATGTTCCATGGAACTTTGGAGAAGGGACGCACGTTGAGGTATTATCCGTGCATGGCGTAGTGGGTTCTTGGGATGTGAGGCCTGCAAGAGAGAAGACGTGTGGGATAGCGAGAAGCCTCTGGGGTTTCAGAAGGGGTGCTTTCGAGTGTTGTTTTATTTGTTGTAACAAGGTTCTTCTCCAAAGGAATAAAGCAATCTCTCTTTTTTCTCCTACATCTATATATCCATTGTTGCATGATTTTGAATCCAAGAACAGGTTGTTGGACTGTATCCTTCCACGTTGCTTCCGCTGCATCCGCTGCGTATAGACGCTGGTCCGAATCTTCCAACAAGTTGGATTAGTGCCTGGGATTTTTCCAACATAAATCTACTCTCTATTGTACAACTTTATGATTTAGGATTTGAGCTTCATTTTTCTAATCATGGTTGTGATGTGCATGATACTTGATTGGGACAATTCATTGGGATCGGCCATAAGATAGGGCTCCTATTTGAGCTAACTTCCTTGCATGTTCCTTCTTCTGTTGCCGTTGCCACTACAATCCTTATTTCTTCATGCACTTGGCACACTCATTTAGGTCATATTTCTCATGTTAAACTTGAACATCTTATTAGCAGTGGATACCCTAGATTTGTCAAAAATGAAAAGTTTGATAACATGTCATATTAGTTAGGCAAACAAAAGGCTTTGCATTTTAATAAAAGTACTTCTATTACTTTGAGTCTTTTGAGTTGATACACTACGATGTTTGGGGACTGGCACATATTTTGAGTAAAGGAGGTAGCCATTATTTATTGTGTTTATTGATGATTATTCTCATTTTATCTAGATATACTTGTTGAAAAATCTATCTGAATTGTCTCGAATTTATCAAGACTTCATTGCTATGATTTATACTCAATTCTCTAAGCATATTTTAAGATTTTTCGTTTCGATAATAGACTCGTCTTTTATAAAAACAATCAAAATGGTACTATCATTCATAGGTCATGTCAAGGGATATAACAGCAAAATAATCAAGCTAAATGTAAACTTAGTCATATTTTCAATGCTAGCCATGCTTTTATTTGCCTCCCTTCTTGAATCTTTCTGGGATGAAGTGGCTCTTACGGAAATGGATACCATCAATCATCTTCTTTTATCTATTTTAGATAACTGCACATCATATGAGCTATTATATGACATGAGTCGGGAATATATATATATAGTATTCTTCAAATCTTTGGTTGTCTTGTTTTATGCTTCTCTCTCCTTATGAACATAACAGACTCCGACCAATGTCTTGTTTGTGTTGTTTTAAGGGCTACGGCATAGAACATAAGGATTATATGTATTATGATCCTATTGTGCAAAGACTCTAGGTTTCTCGACATGTGATCTTCTGGAAACACAAAATGTTTTTCAGCTTATCAAGAGTCGATCTTAATCTATCTAAGTTTACTCAATTGTTCAAAAATACTTCATTAGACCTCTTTCCAATATCTCTTTTAAATGCAAGAAGTTAAAGCTCTTTTGGTGACCTCGGCTCTCCCATTGATGTTGCTCCCCAAGATGATCCTAGTATTACACTAATTGAGTCTTGTTGATCTACTCGGGTAAGAGAACCTTTCAAATACTTATGTAACTTTTATTATTATCATGCTCTTGCCACATTACATGAACCCACATCCTTCAAAAAAGATTCTTCTCATCCTGAATAGCAACAAGCCATGTTTGATGAACTACATGCTTTAGAAAAAAATCATATATGGGATTTGGTTGACTTGCCTCCAAGAAAATTTATAATTGGTAATTGGTATATCTATAAAATCAAGACTCACTTCGATGATTCAATTGAATAATATAAGGCTCATCTTGTAGCAAGAAACTTTATTCAAGAGTACAAAATAGACTACGAGGAGACCTTTGCACCAATAGCTCATCTTACATCTATTTAGATATTATTAGTAGTTGCAACTGCTTGATAATGAAAACTCTATTAGATGATGTAAAAAATGCTTTTTTGAATTAAGACATATGTAAGAAAGTTTATATACAACTCCTCCTAGCTTTCATGTTTCCTCCGAAAAAAGTCTTTTAGACTTGGACGTGCAATATATGGATTTAAACATGCACCTTGAGCTTAGTTCATTAAATTTAGCTCCATTGTCACCGACTTTGGCTTTATCCCTAATTGTTATGATTCTACATTATTTGTTGATCTACTAGTAAGAGTATAACTCTTCTATTTTTGTATGTAAATGATATAATTATTACTAGAGATGATGTTGTAGGAATTCATGAACTTAAGTCTTACTTACATAAGCAGTTTCAGATGAAAGATCTAGGCTTTCTCAACTATTTTCTAAGACTTGAGGTCACCACCAGGGAGGATGGATTTATTTATCTCAGACCAGATATGCATCTAATTTGTTGGCTCATATACAACTTACAAACATCAAAATAGCCTTTACACCCTTGGTACAATGTAGATCTTACTCTAGCTTATGGTGCACTTCTAATGATCCCTCTACCATTATGCTCGTAGGAGGAATGGTTTATTTTACTGTTATGCATCCGACATCACTTGTGTAGTCTATATCATCAATCAGCTTATGGTAGCCCCTCAATCCTCATACATTATACAACAGTTTACATATACTATAATATATTAAAGGCACTATCTTTCATGACTTAAATCTTTTTGCCAATCCCACAATGTAATTATAGGCATTTAGCGATACTGGCTTGGGCTCATGATCCGATGGATCATTGATCTACCATTGGATATTGTTTTTATCTTGGAGACTCTCTCGTATCATGGTGCAGCAAGAAACAAACTGTTGCTGTCCGCTCGAGCATTGAAACTGAATCTTGAGCCTTAGTGGATAGTATTGCTATTGCTGACTTATGTAGCTTAGATGGTTATTGGGTGACATGGAAGTTTCTCACTTTGGAGATACTATACTGTATTATAATAATCATAGTACCATATAGATTGTTCATAAATATATTTTCTATGAATGGATCAAACATATCGAGATCGATTATCACTTTATTTGTCAATACATTCTTAGTGGAATGGTTCGTCTTCTATATATTATTTCTCAAAAGCAATCCGCTGATACCGCCAAAAGCCATCTTCTTGGATATCTTTTCAAATCGGTTCACAAACTCAAAATGGCAAATCTGCCATGCCCTCTTGAGTTTAAGAGGGAATATTAATGTATATATTCTATATTTACTAATATACAAGATCTCTACCAACATACAAGATCCAATGTGCATATCTTGTATATTAGTCAAGATATATACCCAATATACAAGATCCTATATATTAGTCAAGATATATACAAGATACATACCCAATATATCATATTCTGTATATTAGTTTATATTCATTTTGTATAAATCAGTAAGATTTTCTGAATCAATTAGATACAAGAAAAGACCCTGTATTTCCTAATTCCGGTCAGAGACTAGCTATGATTATAAAGTGGAGCCACTCATTATATATTGTAATATATCAAATATACATACAAATTCTCTCATTTTGTCAATATCATCACAGAAAATTGGTGCAATTTATGTGATTTATTTCTGATGATACTTATTTACTCTAGATCGATTTAAGAAATCCAATTTACCTAAAACAGAGGATTTTCTAAAGTATAATCCAGTTTGTTCATTGTTTTGATATGTTTTAGGGTGATGGCAACATGTCTAACCTATCTCCCTCAACTTATTAATACGTGATCCACGTTTCGGACGATCGCTTTAAACAAACCATCTTGGATCTATCAGCTCACGGAGAAAGAAGCCAAAGACAAACACTAATCTCCATGAAAGAAGTGTATTAGTCTTAATCGTAAACCTTTGCCAACACGAATATCCTACTTCAGCTTGCCATATAAACTAACAAAAACCGCCCATTGATTTCCCCTCCCCTACCTAATATCTCGCCAGCTTGCAATAAATTACTCTACTCGGTGAATCCAAGGCCTTGTGGGCCATCAAAAATCGTGTCCCTTACATCTCGAACCACCTTCTTTGGCTTGCATTAGACTTCCTTTTAATATTATTATTATTATCATTATCATTTTTTTAATATAAAGGATGAGAGATAAATTCCGGTATAGCTATCCTTAAAATATTTATATTTTTATAATCTTTTTTAATTTAAAAATGAGTATGTCGACCTAACATCACCAAGATGCGGACGTTTATATTTCATCATCTTTTTTAACTTGAAAGTGATTCAGGCGACACCACCAAGATGCCGACATGTAGATTTTCGTAATCTTTTCTAATTTAAAAAATGAATATGCCAACTTGACATCACTCACTAGAGCAGGGATAAAAAATGAGATCACGATCTTTCACCGGTACCAATTATCGTTGGTTTCAAAAAAATTCTGAATTTAATCGAATCATCCACGGGATCATGCCTCGAATCCATGATCGATTGATAGTGAAGTAAGTTTTTTACCGCATGGAGGCTTCGGAATGACCCCTGCGTGTCGAGTGTCGACGACATGAATGGATAAATTAGGAAATAATTAAACCATGTCGTTTTAGCTGGAACGATCTAGAGCACGTGAAGCCGAGTCATTTTAGCCGGTTCTGCAGGCGCAACGCAACCAGGGTGATATTTTTCAGCGCATCGCGTACACGAGCAACGTCGTTTTATAAGATAACGAGGGCCATGGAATCGCATGGTAAAATTTTTTCTTCCCTCGTTGCAGGGAGGGAGATAAGAAAGGTGTTCGACGATCTCTGATGTGCTTATTTCACCTACATGAATAACTACATCTTATCAGACTCGGGTGGTCCTGGGCTTTATAATGCCACATCATTCTTCAAGTCCGAGATGACCGAATCTTATTGGATAAGCATCCACATCAACACGCTGGCTCGGTCGTTCGGATACCATTTTAGAGTGCTAGATCTACTTGACACACGGATCTAAGGGTACCGTCAAGTTGCACCGGCGAGGAATAATAATTGAAGCTTGCCAGGGCCGGCCCTCTCCATATCAAGTTGCATATTATTCCACTTAATATTACAAAGACGTGTCTCATTTTAAAGCTTCGAAGCTTTCGAAATGATGTTAGGGCGATCCGGACTGCTTTAATTTTGATGTTAGAGGCAAGGAGCATGACTGGACCGATAATACAACATGATGGGGAGTTTGAGGTGAATAAAAAAACTTCACTCCCTCTCTCTGGTGTGATGGGTGGGGGTGCTCAAAAATGAATACGAGTTTCCTTCCTCGCTTCTATTTAGCGTTGCCATCCATCATCCATGGTCCATGGATAAGGATAGATTTTAAGGGCATGTGGCTATTGCAAGAAACTCGGTTACTTTATACATGGAGAAATTAAAGAGGGGGAGGGGTGGGGCCTAGGTTGGGTCAGTGGGGTACATCGGTTGGTGGATTTATTATTATTTATTTTATTTATTATTTTTTTTTTTTGGCAAGTGCCTCTGACGAGTAGGCAGCCGAATAATTGCAAACCTTTACGTGCAATTCCAGTAACATGGTGGGACCCTGCGGGCCACATCGGGTTAGGTATGGGCCTCGTCCCTCGCTGGAACGGCCTGAGCGGTGTCGAGGTCGGCCCCACCTCGGCCTTGGAGTCTTTAGGGGACTCTTGTTGTTGTTATGTTCTTCCTGCGGGGCACCAGAAATAGTCCACCGGGGGTTAAAATAAGTGAGTTGGGCCCGTGGAGGTTTTGATGCATGCCGTCCATTTGCTTGAATGAATGCCAAGGTTGAGGTCAACCGTCTTGGTGGTTTCTTATGAAGTAAAATATGATCCGAAGTCAGGGAAAGAGATTCTTTGTTTGTTATTATTTTGCGAGACTTTTTGTGCCCTACCGTGAGGGAGACGAATAATTGTTTATAGCGGGGGGGCTTTATCAAAAGGAAGGGATGGAGAAATTAAAGATTGCTTATCAAGATATAAGCAAAAAGGGTGATGATCTCATATTTTATGAGACGTTGTCCTCTTTAGGCAACTTGTTAGGTCCATTGTTTGAATTGTTTTTGATAAATAATTGATGACCGTCGAACGGCAAGGTGACCATGCCTTCCACAGATACCGTATCTCCTGAGAACTCTATCAGAGGAGAACCGGTCTTCTGTAGACGGTCCCTTGAAAAGTTCATTTTACTGAAAATATTGTAAAATATGATATCTGCATAGTTTCTATTATCAATCAAAATCTGACGTGCATCATAGTTTACAACGGTGTCATCATGGAAGGTATGGATGTTTTTTGCATCGAAGTCCAAGAAGACGATGATATTTTCATATCTGCGCTGCTTGACTAGGAGGGACTCGAGAACTATATAAGCATGGGCTCCTCCACCTGATGAAGAAGCTCCTTAAAAAATCCTCCGGTGATGCTATTTACTAGGCTATCGGTGAGACAATTATATATGAGAGGCTCTATGGCAAGCCGGAGTTGGTAGTCGGAAGTCTCCATATCCTTGGACTAGCCAACATAGGTCTACAGATAGTTTTGATGGATCAAGGCTTCGATTTCCTTTTTCAGAGCGAGGCGGTTCTCGATGTCATATCCGTATTCCCGAAAAAAATGTCAATACTTTATATGATACTTCTTAGACCTCTTGCTCATCTTCATAAGCTAGCAAATAATATACTGGTTCTTTATCTCCATTAGAATCTATCTTTGGAAAGTGTTCGATAGTATAAACTCTTCGTGATGGTGGCATGAGCCCCTGGAATGACAATGAGGTCTAGCCTTGTCACTTCGCTGCTTAGGTTGAGAGGAGGGAGAGAGCGATTCTCCTGAGAGTATTTACACTCTCTCTTTTCTTTTCTCTTTGCCCCAGGCCTTCTTCGGCATTGATATACTTTTCAAAATAAAATAAGATATTCAGAAAATTGTACGGGAGAACCTTTTAGAGAGGGAGCGGTAGAACCCTCCTGTTTTGAGCTCTCTCATAAGGGTCGATATTGTGACCATCAATTCTAGGCCTCCAGCATAGCTACTTCGAAGCAACCCATAAAACTCTAGAGACTCTTCTTCCTCGTGTTGAATGGAGAAGAGGAAGTTGGAGTTCTTCTCGAGCTTTCGACTACTTTGGAACTGGGTAATGAATTTATGGCTGAACTCCTCAAAAGAATTGATGGAGTCCAGTAGGTGTCTGATCTACTTAGCTTGGACCGCATCTCTGAAGATGGCATGAAAGGATTTGTATATCAGGACACCGGATGTCTCTCGCGGCATTATGAGAGCTTTGAAGCTCTCCAAGTGGTTACAATGATCGATGGAGCCATCATAAGCCTCCATGAAGGGTGCCTTGAAGCAGTGGGGGATGGGCTCCTCCATGATGGTCCGAGTGAACGACAGATGCATGGTAAAGGGTGGCTCCCTGGTCAATATCATTTGCTGCCATCAAGGGCCTCCAAATAGCCATCTATCTTGTGAAGCTTCTGGTCTAGCTCATTCTATCATCGGGTATGCCTTGCTGGGTGATGGTATGATGGTCCCTCTATCGAGCAATCTTATGATGAAGAAAAAAATAAAGTGAAATAGGGGAATCGCATTCTTGATTCTTACCTTAACAACCTATTTAGCGACATGAGTGATGAACATGAAATGCCCCTCGGGATCCTGATAGCTATGACGGGCGATGATGGGAGGCCCGCTCAGGGTTATCGACCGACTAAGTCATCGGGAGAGCTTTGCTTCATGGGATAGGTTACACCATCATGGTCTATCCCTTGCATTAGAGGGGGATGCTTGAGGGCTGATATTCAATCGGCCTTGGGATAGGCTGAGTCGAGAGCTGCTGTAGAGCCTGTACTACGATTACAAGTGGCTGAACTTGGAATAGGAATTGGTGGAATTACTCGACGGGGACCAGAAGAACGATTGAAGGCTCACCAGTGCTTTGATCTAGAAGAGCTTGGGAGTGATCCACCAAGACTACCGACTCCTTTTCAAGAGGAGAAGCATCAGATATTGCCACTATCTTTTTTTTTGCCATGGCTGTAAAAGGAAAAGATAAACTATAGGTCCTTTTAATAATTGTTTGGATCATGACCCTTTCTTTAATGCCAATTTATGCGGTTCAACTTGAAACTTGCTAATGTGGCTAGAGGTGGCTATTGAGTCAGATGGCTTCGAGTTTCTCTTCGTCGAGCATAGTCATTTCAAAACCTGCAAAATAAAGAAGACATCCAACTATGATGGGGTGGTTTCCTGTGATGAACCCTCTGGTACTTAAGTCAGTCTTCTACGAAAGTAAATAGAAGAAAGGCATTTATAGTTTTTAGATGGATAGTGCAGCAGAGTGCTAGTGAAATGAAGTAAAAGTGAGTGAGGTAGTGAAAGTGGAGAGGCAATGGAAATGGGTGTAGACAAGGCACATGAGAGAACGTGCGAATATTAGACAAGGCAAGGTAGTCCTACCATTCACTCGAATAATGATATAGAACTTTTAAGTAGTTTTAAAAGAGCTGTCGAGACTCTAAAAGTGCTTAAGACTTTTAAAAAAAACTTGCTTGGAAAAAGTCTCGTGAAAAAGGACTTATTTAGAGGGTTTGGAAAAGTTTTTATAAGCGGGGTATACGTAATATTTGACATCCAAGAGACGTTATGCGGTGTAGGGAGTTATGATCGGCACGTCGCTGCAGAGCGCATATCCGGAGGAGTGGCTAGAGATAATATGGAGATCATTTTTACACGGGCATGCTTCTGTAAGTTGCATGCATTAATGGATAATGACCAGCATCAGAGAGTCATGTTACAAAACTACTTGCTCCTTGCAGAAACCAAAAAGGACATGTCAGATTTTCTTGCATGATCTTTGGAACTATATGATCGGATCTGAAAAACCTACTTCATATATTGAATAGACGGGTAAAGAGACGAGTCCTGTGAAAATCCATATAAATTCGACCATTTTTAGATACACCAATATTAATTATCAATTTTAAATAAAGTATTATCACCATGTGCATAGCATCATGACCTGGTGTGCAAATCAATAGATGAAAGTTGGACACAATTTACCATAAATTTTATTTTAATAAATCAAGTTATTTATTTATTTATTTTTATTTAAAGTTAAAATGTCATGTTGCATGTAAGATTTGGAAAAACTTTCTCGACCCTTTTCTTTTGTCGACTGTGAAAGAACCTTCACCATGTTTGATATCTAAAGGACAACATATATTATTGAAAAGGACAATGGATGAACAAACTTTTGTTGTGCCTTTTTAGATATAGAGCATTGCACACCGTTGATAATTTACCCCTTTTTTTTTCCCTCTAGTTACCCACTAAAAGTTTATCATCTAAGTGACTTGCCTTTTAGTGATTAATCTAATATAACAAAGGGATAAAAATATTTATCAAAAAAATTAACTTAGTTGATCATTAAAATATATCTATATATATTTATTTTCATCATCATCACCGTCACCGGCACCAATAATGCAACTATTTTACAACCATGGTCATTAACATCAATTTTTGCAACCAACATCATGCTTATCAGCGCCTAATTTTTCTACCTACCCCAACCATTTACAATCGGTCGTCGATAATATCCATATGGTTGGAACCTTAGTAGATGGCAACGATGCAACGATACCTTAAAAATTATTTTTCTATTTCATATGCGTGACAGTACACGTCACATGATCGACCCACGTATGCTATAAAAAATTCCATTCTCCATGTTGCCTGGGATAACTTTCAGTTTTTTGACAGCGATTTTTTATTTTATCTCGTTCGTTAATTTTTGTGCCAATTTTAATTTGTCCCATCAAGGGGGCAGACCACGTGACCGCCGTGCTTTGAGAATCGTGGGTCCCCCCGGATCCGCCAATGGATTTTATCCGATCGGCCCGCCGGAAGCCGGAGTCCATGCCTGCGTGCGCGCCAGCTCAGCACGAGGTCACCGGGACCGTACAGACCGGATCCGGGTCGAAACCCTACGAATCCGAAACGCGTCGGGGTGTGTCGGATTCGGGCGGGGCGATTATCCGCGGGCGGCGATTCCTCGGCGCTGGCGCTCGGGTCCGGACTTTGGACCACGTCGGTGGTGGTCCCACGGCAGCGGATGACGGTCAGGCGCCTCCTGGTGGATTCGATCACGGATGGGTCCTTGTCGGTAGAAAGTTCCTGATGCTGGACCGAGATCAGAGCCGTCCATCTCGCAGATTGGCAGGATGTGTCACACCAGGGCTCGGGTGAAGAAGGTTGGTTCACGTGAGCTCTCGGGTAGGAACGTTTTGCACGCCAAGAATGGTCCAAGTGCCAAAATGCCAAATACCTTTCTCGAAAAAGGAAAAGTTTCAAAATAATACCAAAATCAATCTGGGAAAAAAAAAAAAAAAAAAAAGGAAAATTAAAGAATCTAAACAAGGTTCTAAAAAAAAGCATGCCTTACTAATTATTTCGCGGATCTTGTTTCAAAATATCAACCACCAGATCTTGTTTGAAGGTTTATTGCAGTATATAATATATTTTTAAATGATATCCGTTCGTAACTAATTAATATCAATGAATGCTTAAACTAATTGCAACTACGAGAACGAGATGGCCTGTTACATTATTGATGCGTCATTGTTGAAGTATAGTTCAGTATATGTATCAAATGTCTCATGGTACTTATCTTGTAAATGCCGGCATTGCTCGAAAGTCAAAAGTTCATTACGTTATCTACTTTGTTTTCCATATAATATATGTTTATAAGTTATTTATCGATCAATGCTGAATTTAATGATGATGAAGTGATTGGTTTGTGAAATTGATGTGCTACTGATATTGTTGGTAGTATGTGCTTCATTGTGTAAAAGAAACTATCTCAAGTTTCACCAGCGCCATGGTGCAAACCAAAATTAATAACTCGAGTCTTTTATATGAAGAATAAATTATATTTTATTATTTGTTATATTATTGTATTAGCAGCTATTCACTGGGCTGGTGTTGCCGTAAATCTTTAAGCTAGTATTGAGATCAGTTTAAATATGATGGGATGAGATGGAGTCATGGACTTCGAGTGAGCAAAGACCATTCCTGCAAAATAGAGTCCAAAAATGCTACCCATGGAACCCGTCAAAGTTCAAGGTATTGTTCGCTTGTAGCTCGATGATTTTTTCCCTCGTGATGGGAGTGCCTCGAGGGAAGAACAATGATCTCCCGATATAAGCTAGAGTTTTTCTTCACTTATAATTGACGTGGAATTAAAGAAGTCCCATTGTTAAACCCACGACATAGCCCTCCAGTTAAAGAAGATATTGGGCCAGGATTGCAGGGACTATCCTTCTTGGCATGCTATTTGTTATAGCGAATCCTCACTCCTAGAACTCTGATAGCACCTCGAGGTCTCCCGGCCTTTTCTGATGGGATAAGGACCTGTTCTGCCATGCCCCAACCCGATGCCCGAGCCAGGCGTATGACAGACGGCCGCATCTCCTCAGCTTCACTCCTAATGGAAATCAAGGTTGATCCTTCAAAATAATATCCAGATAGTGATAGAAAATAAATTCATTAATTATTTATTTATTTATAGAATTTTTCATCTAAATTAATAAGTAGATAAAAGTCAACTAAAAAAATCTAGATACGGTGTAATCAAAGTTCAACTAAAATTTAAAGTAAACATAAACTAAGAAATTAACACCTAAACTCTAACTTCTCATTGACTGGTCCCAAAGCCCGATTTATCTTCCGAATCCGTAATAAAAATATAGGAAACAAAGAATAAGCTTTACAGGCTCAGTAAATTATCATCATCTTTAATATATGCATAAATATGTCAACAACAAATTGTAAACATACACAAATCATATATCACAGAATAACCAGCTTATGACAAAACAAAATGCAACATCTTGTTAATATGCACATTCAATTACCAGATAACACAACCATGAATGGCCAACCAATCTACTTTACTCTATTAGTCCCTTTGACTATGACCACGATCAGTCCATGATTAGTCCCGAAAGAGATTAGATCCTGACTACACATACTGATAACCGGACATGTACCAGTATCGTCCCACTGGAGGCCTGGAAGGAAACTAGCTCTGATATAATACCAGAAAACATGCATCCTCAGCATATGCTAGCAATTGCCACACATGGCTAAAAATAAAAGACAACTAGCTCCTAACTTACATACTGTACATTGATCATGTACTAGTGATTGTCCCATTGGAGGCCCAAAAGAAGACTAGGTTCTCGCGTGATTATAGTCGGACTAGAGAACATCAACATCAATACATATAACAATGTATGCAACCCAATGCAGATCAAATTATACTACTCATTTTTAATATTTCATCACATTTATAACATATTTAGTATTTAATACTAGAGATCAATATAACTTACCTGAAAGAACTTTATTAATATATGGCCTATTCGAGTCTCGACTTTGATACTGCTCTATCGATAAGAAAGATGAATACTCTGGCAAGATTAATCATGTAAGTAATTTTCTATCTAAAATAAACTAACATAAAAAAAATGGTTCTTAGTCTAATCTGAATCTCGACCTAAATCACTAAAATAGTAGGTTTAAATTTTTTTATTACTTTTGATATTTTATTTCTCTCTTCTTCCCTCACCTCTTTCTCTCTCCTCTTCCTCCTCCTATCTTTCTCTCTCCTCTTCCTCCTCCTATCTTTCTCTCTCCTCTTTCTTTCCTCTTCTCTCACCTCTCTCTCTCTTTCTCTCTCCTTCTTTCTTACTCATTTTCTATCCTCTCTCTCATCTTTCTCTCTATTATTTCTTTCTCCTCTTTCTCTTCTTCTCTCTTTCCTCCTCCTCTTCTCTTTATCTCTCCTCTCTCTCTTTCTTTCCTCCTCCTCCTCTATCCTTTCCCTCTCCTCTCTCTTCTTTCCCTCTCATCTCTTCTTTCCATCTCCTCTGTCTTTTCTTTCTCTCTCTTCTTCTCCTCTCTTTTTTTCTTTTCTTTTCATTTTTTTCATTTTTTCCTTTCCTTATTCCTTCTTTCTTCTTCCCATACTTTCTTCTTGGCTCGGTTGAATAGGTCTTCTGCATCCTTCTAGAATAGGGACCGAAGATGGCGGTAATCATCGGAGGTTAACCGAATGGAGAAGGGATGGGGTCAACCAGCACATCATTGGTGCATTCATGGCCATCCCGACCATCGATAGAGAATCGAAAAAAGGAACGGAAGAGATCTATCCCAAGCTACCCAAAAGCTATAAATCAAGAGTCGAGGAAAAAGAAAACTTACCGGTGACGGTCCAGGAGCGGTCGACAGCTAGAAGAGAGGAGAAGATGATGGAAATCTTGGCGATGGGGAGGGTTTTAAAGAGAAAGAATGAGGGAATTTCCTCGCCGTACCGGAGATTTACTCGATCAATTGAGTCCTCCAACCCAATCCTCTACGCCATCGGCTTTTTCCCTCCTTGCCACGGTGGTCCGATCGAAGATTCTGACAAGGTTCTTGCTCGGATAAGAGGGGAACAATATCCCTTGTTTCGGCTTCTCCCCCTTTTTTTTCTTGTTTTTGAAATGAAGTTAGCAGGCTCTACTGACTTCAGCTTAGGGCGACCGAGCAACGGCTTAGGCTTCACATGCTCCTTGGATCTTCCAGGTAAAAATTTGTAAGGAAAGTCCTGCTTAACCAATGGTTACCAATAAGGATCCTTTAATGCTTAAGTCAGTGGAGGAGAATAAGCTATAACAGTAGAGCTGAAAGCAATGATGAGAGACTGAATGAGCATCTTATAGAAGTGTGAAGACATATCTCATCAGGGGGTCCCTTTTAGCTATTTATAGAGTTACTCGGAATAATTGAATTCTATTGGAAAGTGGCCTTCTCTGCCATGGATAACAAATTTTTGGTAGAATGTTGGGATCTTGTATCTTGAGATCATTTTGTTGGTATCATTTGTTAGGATGGCGGCTCTTACATGGATCTTATCTGCCGTGATTTCTGCAAGGCCAGCTATGAGATTGGCCTGCATTTGCTACTTGTTTGGATATCATTGATTCCAAGCACTAAGATAGCTTACTCAGAACTGGCAGAGAGGACCTAGACATAATATCTTGGTGTACCTGACTAAGCTCACATTAGGAGTTAGTTGGATCAAAGTAAATACTCGGTAAACGTGCATAAAGGGATGTTGTGTCGGTCGGGCTTGGTCATTTGTAGCTTCTCGGTTCAGGATGTTGGAGTCGTTCAGTATTGTATGTGGCTTAGTCTAGTGATACAGTTGACCCTCAAGGCCGAGTAAGTAGTTGTTATAATAGTAACATATGTGAAAATAATCAAGTAATCATGATTTCTTAATTATGCACAATGATAATATATATGAAAAATAGTCAAGTGTGATGTCTTAAGTATATATAATGATAATATATATAAAAAATAATCAAGAAATTATGATCTTTCAATTAAACTACTAATATATTGAAATCTAGAGGGACAAAATAGCAAGATCTATGGATCATAGTGGATAATACCTAATATGCTGAGTCATGAGCCCTTGACCGGAATAATTAGTAGGGCTGAAAGTGAATTAAATAACATTCATTCAATTTTGTTTTTATATTCAAATCTATCTAAATGTGGATAGAAATTTGAGTATTTAGATAATATCCATATCTATAAAAGGAAATAGATATGAATATGGATAAATAACTATTCGATCCATATATGAATATCTGATTTTATTCGTAATCTTATTTAATTTTATATATCACTAATGAATTTTTAAGAAAGTAAATGATCATATTAGTATGCTATTAAAACAAATATGGATATGATTTTTGCATTAAACTAATAACTGCATTTGTATTTGTTAAATAAAATAAATATAAATGTGGAATATCTTATCCATTTTTAGCCATATTGTTGGTTCTTATCTAGCTCTTTATAAGTAAGTATCCGGCTTCGGTTACAAAATGATAAAAAAATATTATTTTGAAAAAGAAGTCTACAATAAATTATTGACATTAAAAATAAATAATAATAATATCAATGATAGATTAAAATATTAATATAATGTATTATTTTTTTAGAATTCATCAACTGAAAGATCTAATATTATCATAGGTAAGCTAGAAAAAATGTTATGCCAAATGCCATAAATTAAAAAGCAAAATAAGAAAAAAAAAAAAAAAAAAGGGTGCCCGTAGAGGCATTGCCATTTATATCTTAATGTATATAAAAAGAAAAAGATTATAACCTAGATGAAACAGGTGTTTGAACTAAGATCTCATGCATCTAATATCACGGTGTATTATAGAGAAAATGCTGTTATCTATATTTTTTTATGTGGTTTATTGAAGGATTGAAATGTTTTTCCGAGGCCGAAGTACTATGCTATCTCAAATAATTTATTAAAAAAATATATTTCCTAGATCTTTCTATGTACTATGTCACAGTGTTTTACTCAGGATACAATTTCCAGTGTTCATTGTAATCATCTTTTAAAAACCATCCTACATGATTCTAAGAAACTACTCATAGGCCCTTGACATAATTGTAATTTAAAATTTATACAATTTTTTTCCCAACAAGAATATATAGACATAATACATCTATATTATAATATCCAATCAAGATCTTATACATCACCTCTTACATAATAACATTGTTACAATATGTTCAATGGCCGCTTATTTTGTACATACTTTATTTATTTGATCCATTTTTTTTTTCCCTCCCATACTTCCTTCTTAACTCAGTAATTAAATAAAAAATAAATGGAACAGAGCAAGAGAGAAAATTTTGATCAACAGCAGCAGCAGCCTCGGACGACTTGCAAAGTGGAAATTGAAAACAGGGATTGAGAGGTAATATCCCTTGACTTACGAGACTTCATGTTAGAATTTTGACAAGCTCCCGAGTAGTCTAAAACTTGTACCGCAGAAAATAAGAAAAAGGCAGAGCTCCGAACCCACCGAAAATATTAAAAAAAAACTTTCCATTTTCAACAAAAAATGAATTAAAGAATCCCGTCAAAGACCGTCTGGTTCCCAACTACAAAACCCGAATCCGAAAAATGGAAAACATCATGAATAAAATTAATATAAATTCCCTCGATCCCACTCCTCTCCAGGGTTCATTTATTTATAGCATGCCGAGAGCAAAGGAGGCAATTTCGGGGGGTGCACTTCGGGAAAATAAGGGAATTGTTTATCAATTTCTTTCATGGAGAGCAAAACCGGCGACGGTGGCCGAGAGCGGTTTTTTTGGGGGAGAATACGAGAAACAAAGGGAGAGAGAGAGAGAGAGAGAGGTGGGAGGGGAGGCGCACCCACCAGAGCAAATGGTGGGGCCTTTTTTCGACTATAAAAGGGGCATCAGGGGGGGTTCCTTCACCCCATCGCTCCCAACTCCGTTCACTCCGTTTTCTTGATTCCCTTTCTCTGTTGCGTTTCGTTTTCTCTTGTTTTCCTTCTCTTCTTCTCTCCTTGGGGCGCCATTGGGGTCTCTCGGGAAGGTAAGGGTCTTTCCTCTAGTTTCTGCTTCATTTTTTTTTTTGGTTGGGGGGGGGGGGGGGGGTGGGGGGGAAGTGCTGGTCTTCTGGGCTTAGGGGTGTTAGGTAGTTTTCTGCGATTAGGGGGGAGTTGCTGCCCATTTTCTGCGAAAGAACTCTGTTTCTGTTCCAGTCTGGTGAAAGATTTGGACTTCCTTGGGTGTCGATCTTGTTTGCTTGGAAAAGATCTGTTCCTTTGGGAGTAGTTTGGTCCGGTTGCAGCCAAAACCCTGGCTTTTTTTCTGCGATCTGGTCAGAGTTTTTGAGTCTCTTAAACCTGCCGATCTTGTTTGCATGGGAAAGAGACGTTCTTTAAGATTTTTTTTGGTTGCTAAGGTTGCAGCAAAAAAAAAAAAAAAAAAAAAAAAAAACCTCTGTTACGTCTGATCTGGTGTCTTTCGTGCGGATCTTGTTGGCATGGAAAAACGTGTTTCGTTTCGAGTAGCTTGGTTAGATTTGGGTAAAGAAATTCTGTTGTTTTCCCGAATCTGGTGAAGGATTTATACTCTTGTTCTTGTCCATTACTTGATCTTCTTTCCACGAAAAAGAGAGCTGTTCTTTTCGATTAGTTCTGGTTCTATTGCCGCAGAAAACTGTTTCTTTCTCTCATCTGGTGAAAGATTTTGAGTTTCTCGTGTACCGATCTCGTCTGCATGGTTCTTTATCTAGTACTTTGTTTCGATAATGGCAAGGAGCATCTTTCTCTCTTTCTCTCTTTACCTGATCTGGTGAAAGATTACGACTTTCTTTCGTACTGAACACCGATCTTGTTTGCATGGAACGAAACTGTTGTTTTTGGAGTAATTTGTATAGATGACGGCCAAACACTGTTTTTTCTCGAGAATCTAGTAAAAAATTCCGAGTTTCTTTAGCATGGATCTTGTTTGCTTTTAAGAAGAGCTGTCCTTTTCTACAATCTATGCGGCTTTTGTTTCAGTTGGATCCCCTGGTAGATCGCAGGCAGGGGAATGTTTTCTTTTTGGTAGACCAACCTCGATTCTTTTGCATAATCTTGTAAACCGTTCACTAAAATCTTGTAGTTCGTTCGAATGTAAGAAACTCATGTTGCCTTCTCAGCAAATTGGGTAGCTTCGGTCGGTCGTCCCATAGTAACTGAAAATTTTTTGCTTTCTTCCCACTTTAGAGTTGAGATCTTCTCAGAGTATCAACGTTTTTCTTCAAGCTATGTTCTTTTCTGCAAACGTAGTTTGGATCTTGTGTAGTTTATGTTTTCTAGTAGAGTGTAAGCAGAGATCTTCTGTGGAATCTGTCAAGTTTCTGCAAAAAATTATAATTTGGTGGCAGATCTGGTTTCTTCTTTATTATTTCCCAAAAAATCCTTATCTTTAGACTTCCTATCCGTTTTCTTTTAGATCCCGTCCTCTGTTTCCACAAATATGTAGTGTTTTTTTTTTTTTTTTTTTGTGTGTATTAACTCGGCGTTTCATGGGAAACTGAACTACTTTTTGAAGGCCAAAAATCATACTTTTGCTCGTAGGTCATATTGCAAACATCTGCAATTTCTTCCTCTTCTAGCTCTTTTCTTTATCAGTTGCGGATCTTGCGATCTCTCTTTGTATATATATTTATTTTTGTATATATTTTTAATTAAGTTTCTGTAATTTATTAGTAATAAAATTCGAGGTTTCTTAATATTTATCCTTTCCCTTAGCCGAGGCAAACTTTTTTTTTCCCTTTCCCCCGTCACCGTCTTGCTCTCTAATGGAGAAGTATGCGAGTTTCCTGTGTCTGTGTCTTCTCTCTTATTATTCAAAACGGTTCAGAAAACGTTCAAAGTTTTGTCGGCTCGAAAGCTTTTTCCAAGGAGATCCGGAGAAACCAAAGAACTGTCCTAGCTTTTAGCTAGGAGGGTTAAGTTTCTCTCGTGCTTGGAATGCGATACAGCCTGTTTTGTGTCGGAAAAATAGATCTCTGTTCAGAAAACGCCGTTTGGCACCTGCCACCTTCGCTTCCTCGATAACTCCGACCGCAAGTCCCGTCTTTTTCTGGAGCCCACCTTTCGGTATTGGTGGTGGTTTAAAGTTGAACTACTATTCATTTATACGGACAGCATTGAATTAACGTTTAATTCCCCTTCTCTTTAATTTTTACCATTCATCTCTGTTCTAGATTTAATCTCCTTTGAGATCTGCACTTTTCTCTGCTTTTGGACTTTGGATTTCCCCTTTTTTTTATTATTTTAAATTAAACATCCATTTTAATTAGCCTAAGTGCTGGACTTGGTTCCTTCCTTGATATTTTCTTTTTTAAAAATCTTTTATTTATTTGGTATTACCCTTTATATTATATCAACGAAGCTTACTCATTTAGGTTTTCATTTTCTTTTTAATATTTTAAGATATGATCAAATTATCAAGTTTGTTTGTATTTGGTTCTTTAATGTTAAAATTTTTAGGTTGGTGTGGAGGGGTTTATGGATTTGTTGGTTTCTAGATTTTCTTCTGGGTGGTTTTACTTTGACTTTTTTTGTTTTCTAGTCATCTCTCTCAAAATCTTATTGATAGTAGTTTTGCTTCCAGTTGTTTCTGATCTGATAGATTTTGGTTGCCGCTTTCTTTCTTTTTTTGGTTGTGATGTAGTCTGAGGCTTTTTGAGACTTGAAGAAGGAAACAAGGGAAGCGATGGCAACCCCTGCTTTGAGTCGCATTCACAGTGTGCGTGAGCGCCTCGGTGACACTCTGTCCGCTCATCCTAATGAATTGGTGGCCCTCTTCTCAAGGTTGTGTCTAACTCCCTTTGTGTTTTATGATTCCTCTGGAAGTTTTCAAATACATAATTTTTGCTTCTGTGATTTTTTTGTCATCCTGGAGGGTTATATTTATACATTTCATGGATATTAAACATACAAATGAATGCTCAAACTGCTGTGGAGACAGTTTTGTATTCTTTTAATGTTTGAAGACCAGGAATAGTGAACTAAAGTCAATTATTTATGGCATGGATTACCCTGCATAACTATCTAAGTCTTTGTTATTGCATGATTCATCCAGGATCATTATAAACACTTACTGGTTTCTTTTGTCATATTTGTTCTTCAGTCCACATCTTATGAGGATTTCTGTTGTTTTATCTGATCGATTGTTCTTTTCTTTGTAGGTTTGTTAACCAGGGAAAGGGAATGCTGCTGCCTCATCAGTTGTTAGCTGAATACGAAGCTGTAATACCTGAAGTGGATAGAGAAAAGCTGAAGGATGGGGTCTTTGAGGATGTTCTGAAAGCTGCACAGGTGAAGTAAAGTTGGAACCTACTACATCTTGATATGCTTAACTTCTAAAATCTTATTCATCATTCTGTTGTGTATTGCTTTTGTGATACAGGAAGCAATTGTTTTGCCTCCATGGGTTGCTCTTGCTATCCGCCCCAGGCCTGGTGTCTGGGAATATGTACGGGTGAATGTGAGCGAGCTTGCTGTAGAAGAGTTGACAGTGCCCGAGTACTTGCAGTTCAAGGAAGAACTTGTTGATGGAAGGTAGGTGATATGAATCGAGTATATCATTTTCCTTGATTTCTCCATGGTTAAAATAATGTGTTTTGATTAAATCATCATATTTAGTTGAGTAACTTATTTCTATACTTTCACTCTTTCAGTAGCCGAAATAACTTTGTGCTGGAGTTGGACTTCGAGCCCTTCAATGCTTCTTTCCCTCGTCCCTCGCTTTCAAAATCCATTGGCAATGGAGTGCAATTCCTTAATCGTCATCTCTCCTCAAAGTTGTTCCATGATAAAGAAAGCATGTACCCTTTGCTCAATTTCCTCCGAGCACATAACTACAAGGGGACGGTAAGTTTTCCACAACTGTATAATGCATTTATCTGTTATCTTTCATTTTTCCCTAAAGTTCAAATTAATGAATCTCTGCTCACATAAGTTCTTTATCCCTCTTAAGAATCTGGAAAACATGATAAGAATGCCTTCTATATGATGTGAGTAATAACCTGAACCAAGGGATAAGACGTTAACGATTTAATCCAATATAAAAGTATTTAGGTTGATCAATTGAATGTTTTACAAGCAATTTTCAAATGGAAGGGATACTCATCAAAACTAGATTATTTCTATTTTCTCTAATAAGTGTTATATAAATTTAACTGCAGTAAATAATAGTGTTTCCAGTCAGTGATAGGTCTTGATGTTAAATCTTGTTAATCTGCCGTGGATGGTCAAACATTAGAAAAAATTTTGCAGTGGTGAATTGGAAAAAATCAACACCCTGTACCTGGATTTCCTGTTTAATGCTTTCAGTTTCATCCCAGGGTCATGTTATATAAATCGTCTGAGCTATTGATCTTAATTTGTTGCTGACAAATTTTAAGTTCTATACTAATTTTATTTGTACAAATCATGCAAGTGTTAAAAGATGTGTTTGTAATTAATTTTATGTCCTACACTAATTCTATTGTTATGTCATACAGTCAATGATGCTAAATGATAGGATTCATAGCCTTAGTGCTCTCCAAGCTGCACTAAGGAAGGCAGAGGAATATTTGTTGAGTATCCCATCAGACACCCCATACTCGGAATTCAACCACAGGTAAATTCTGTGCGATTATTTCTGTGGTCATTGATGATACTGAAGTATGTTACCCACAGATTCTTATGCACTGAAAAGTTTGTCAAGTCATCACAGCTGCTCACATTGTTTCCCATGTGCATTATGTTAGATTTCAAGAGCTTGGTTTAGACAAGGGCTGGGGTGACACAGCTCAGCGTTGCCATGAGACCATCCATCTCCTCCTAGATCTTCTGGAGGCACCTGATCCGTGTACCTTGGAGAACTTCCTTGGCACGGTTCCTATGATGTTTAATGTTGTCATCCTTTCTCCTCATGGCTACTTTGCCCAAGCTAATGTCTTGGGGTATCCCGACACTGGTGGCCAGGTATAATTCTAAAATAAAATTGAGTTAGAGACATCTGATTTCACTTATTTAACATACAAACCTTTGAATGTTAATTGGCAGGTTGTTTATATTTTGGATCAAGTTCGTGCTTTGGAAAATGAGATGCTACAAAGAATTAAGAAACAAGGCCTTGATATCACACCTCGCATTCTCATTGTAAGTTCAAATAGATTTATGGTGGGTTTCTTATAATGTTCATTGTTTATTTTCCAGTATGCAGAAATCATGAAGAATGCCATGGTGTCAATTTAGTAACAATATGAATGCTCCACAACTGTAAAGGTCTTCTGATGCGACTCCCCTGTAATCTATTGCAGGTGACCAGATTGCTACCTGATGCAGTAGGCACCACTTGTGGTCAGCGTCTTGAGAAGGTCCTGGGAACAGAGCACACACACATCCTTCGTGTTCCATTTAGAACAGAGAATGGGATTATCCGGAAGTGGATCTCACGATTCGAAGTATGGCCTTACCTGGAGACCTATGCTGAGGTACATCTTTCATCAGTCTTTCTAAGCTTCCTCTCTGCAGTTGCTTCCCATTCAATAACTTTCAGTGTAAAATCTTCTTTGCAGCACTTAAGTTATGAAAGTAAATTTATATTGCTTTCCTCTATGCTGCAGGATGTTGCACATGAGCTAACAGGAGAACTGCAAGCCAAGCCAGACCTGATAATTGGAAACTATAGTGATGGAAACCTAGTAGCTTCTTTATTGGCACATAGACTTGGAGTAACTCAGGTTTTGATACTAGAACATCATTTACCCTTGGCTTTACTTAGTAGTGGTTATTTTTTCATCTGAATTTAATAATCTCTGCTCCTTCACGTGCAGTGCACCATTGCCCACGCCCTGGAGAAGACAAAGTATCCGAATTCAGACATATACTGGAAGAAGTTTGAGAACCAGTACCACTTCTCTTGCCAGTTCACAGCTGATTTAGTTGCAATGAACCATGCGGACTTCATCATCACCAGTACCTTCCAAGAGATTGCTGGAAGGTTATTGTTCATGCCAATAGTGTCTTAATGCACTAATTTTTTGTTCATATTAAGATGCAAAAAATACTACCATTACCTAACTGGTTTCTTTGTATGTCATGTTATTTCAGCAAGGACACTGTGGGACAGTATGAATCTCATACTGCCTTCACTCTTCCTGGGCTCTACCGAGTTGTGCATGGGATTGATGTCTTTGATCCAAAATTCAATATTGTATCCCCTGGAGCTGACATGTCCATCTACTTCCCATACACAGAGCAGCACAAAAGACTCACTTCCCTCCATCCAGAGATTGAGGAGTTGCTTTACAGTCCTGTTGAGAATTCTGATCACAAGTGAGAGAATCTATCATCAGCTGCATTTTTTCCCTATATTGTTCAATTCAGTTATTAACTCTGAGATTCTTGCAGGTTTGTTTTGAAGGACAGAAACAAACCCGTTATATTCTCCATGGCAAGGCTGGACCGGGTGAAAAACATTACTGGTCTAGTTGAGTTGTATGGCAGGAATCCTCGTCTGAGGGAATTGGTCAACCTGGTAGTGGTGGCTGGAGACCATGGAAAAGAATCCAAAGATCTTGAAGAGCAAGCAGAGATGAAGAAGATGTACAGTCTCATTGAACAGTACAAATTGGATGGTCACATCCGATGGATCTCTGCTCAGATGAACCGTGTTCGCAATGGTGAGCTCTATCGGTACATTTGTGACACCAAGGGAGTTTTTGTGCAGGTATTCTTATCTTCTTAAAAGTAAAAAGAAACATGGTAGATTTGTACGCATTTGATGTAATATTGTTAGCTAGATGACAATTTTTACTCTTTCTTTGTTTTCTTTTGTTTAGCCCGCCTTCTATGAAGCTTTTGGGCTCACTGTTGTTGAATCCATGACATGTGGACTGCCAACATTTGCCACTTGCCATGGAGGACCTGCCGAGATTATAGTGCATGGGGTTTCTGGCTGTCATATTGATCCTTATCAGGGGGACAAAGCTGCTGAACTGCTTGTAGATTTCTTCGAGAAGTGCAAGCAAGACCCGAGCCACTGGAGCAAAATCTCGCAAGGAGGGTTGCAGCGAATTGAAGAGAAGTAAGGATGATGTTTTCTTTGAGCAACACTCGTTCATGAATTGAAGTAGATTGCGTGGAAGATTCAAGACAATCTTTTTATATTGTGCTCTTCTTGGAATTAATGCAGGTACACTTGGAAGCTCTATTCCGAGAGGTTGATGACTTTATCCGGTGTTTATGGCTTCTGGAAGTATGTCTCAAACCTTGATAGGCGCGAGACCCGTCGTTACCTCGAGATGTTCTATGCCCTCAAGTACCGCAACCTGGTAAGCCAGATTCATCGATGAATCTACTTGATGCATTTACTTGTGACTAATCATCTGCTTTGTTTTGATCTCTAATACTTGATGCTTGAGAGACTTGATGCATTTACTTGTGACTAATCATCTGCTTTGTTTTGATCTCTAATACTTGATGCTTGAGAGACTTGATGCATTTACTTCTGACTAATCATCTGCTTTGTTTTGATCTCTAATTTCAGGCAAAGTCTGTTCCTCTGCATGCTGATGGTGAGCTTGCAGCCAACGGCACCAAGTAGTCTGGATAGGAGGCAAGCATGAGTTCTGTGTTCCGTTTTTTTGATTTAAGAGATTAGGAGGAACTTTGCTTTCTGAGTTCTTGTTTACGCTATTGTTGCTTAGAGCTGATTTTGGAGCAATTTGAGAAGTGTTTGCTGTTGCCTTTTAATTTCCATGTTATGTAAGGGCTTAAATGCCATTTGATGCTCAATAAAATAAGTATTATTTTCTTTCTCAAAAAATTTAAAAAAATGAAGTGTGCGTCTCAACGTTTGAGCCATCATGGTAGAGTTGTGTGGCTGTGTGACAAGAATTTCTAGTCTTTGTACTATTGAGGCAACATTTTGCGATGTTTTTTTTCAGGTCCAGATAATGTGGTTTCTGATTGATTATCTGGACTTGGAAAGGTTTGCAATGGTGTAGATTGCCATCATACCTTAGAGAGCAGTGGAGATGCAAAACATTACCTGTTTCTAGAGGTACCTTAGGGAAGGGGAAGGGCGCATCTTTTCTTTTTGCTGATTGCTTGAATGTTCTGGGTTATTGGATATTGGATTTTATCTGCAATATTTAACAATTAGCCATGCGCTCCCCACCTTCGCCTGCCTTCAAAAAACTCGTTCTTGCTTTGAAGAAAGTTGCCCCACCGTTCCAACTTTTCCTCTTTGCTTTTGTCTGTCTTGACTTCATTGGCAGCGAAGCATGGTATCTTTTTCTCCTTTTCTTTGCCTTACAATTCTGTATAGACTATGCATGTTATGTCTCATGGAAACAAAGTTTAGAATGCTTTTGGAAAGTAGATGTGTGAGAATTGTTCAGGAAGTGTTACTTTTGCACTTGGTTCATATTGTAAACTTCCACGATGTCTGACATTGTTCTTTCTTCCTTTTTGTTTTTTCCTTAACCAACCACCTAGGGCTCTTTCCGGTAAAATTCTTTCTAAGATTCTGCAAACAATTAGGAGAAAACTTGCTCTTCTCTTTATTTGCTTCCTTGGCATGGTAAAAGAAACTGCCAGTTATGGCAGTTCCGTTCGGACATCTTTACATTTATCAAGATATAAACACGTTTGTTCTTTTCTCTATTATATAGATTTCCTTGTGCGAGTTCTCTGGCAGTGATGCTTAGATGTCTGACCTGTTCAACTTGATTTAGTTCATTGTAGGTTGGTTTGGATTACCTGTTTAATAAATGGGAAGTCTTGGTAACAAATTCTTGATCACAAGCCGGGTTCGGATAGATGAATTTTTAACCAAATCTAAGACCTAATTATCACCCCTGAAGTCTAATATAATGTAATCAGAGGATTCTATTTTCATTTTCCTATGAAAGTTCCTTCTATTTATTCTCTGTACTAAAAATCCTTTGAGTTCATAAAAAATATATGCCATAACTTATGACCTCGTCCAAAAAGATTAATCACGATGTATTATTAGAAGTCTTGGATCTCATCCAAAAATGTATTATTTATATTCCTTAGATCTGAGCATGATTAACAGTCCAAATTTATTCAAATTTTATTACCCATCCTATAAATTCAATCTAGACTCATGCTACAGCCCCCTACCCACATAGGCTATGGGTAGGATTTACTTTGAAACCATTGGTCATGATCTAGGACTTCACTTCACCTAAAAAGTTACGTAGAATGTATTATTCGGATCTCTTGGTCTTATATAAACATTCAAGATCTATCTGGCTGGCATGCAACTAAACACATACTGACATGGGTTCTCACAATTTTAATCTTGCTTTTATCTGGGGTTACTGTTCTTGGCTTTCCTGCATCACCATCCTCGTCTCTCATACAATTCTCCTGTGATTCTCTTTTGTCCCATGGAGAAAATAGTTTAAAGTAATTGAATTTTGCTTTTTTGTCCTTGAATCCTTTTCCAATAGCTTCGAAGACTCCAAAGAACTTTAGCTTTGAGTCTGGAGGCATTCACTTCCTAATGTATCATAACCTCTTTGTGTTGGAGAAAGAGCTCTGTTAAGAAAAGTTGACCCCTGCCACCCCCACTATCCCCAACGTCTTGTCTTTTCTGTGACCGACCTCTCAGTATTGATGTTGACTCAGAAAAACCTAACTTCTTCGAATTAATGACTAACTAATTGATGGTTGTTGTAAGTTTCTGTTCTTTTCGACTGATGCATTGTCACTGGTCACTTCTAATGGAGAATAAACTAAAAATATTGCAGACAAAAATATTGTCACTTATCTATCTATGGTCTTCTCAGTTTTGACAATCATGCTCTCCTTATGGATGGCCATGGGCCGGATTCGGGCCGGATGCATAACTACCCAAACCCAAATCCAAATATTCAATACACTACCCAAACACTATCGGGACTGGGTTTTTTTTATCCAAATCCATCTCAATTGGGTATCGGGTAATCGGGCTTATCCGGCCCGAACCCAACTGAGTCATATTAAATATTTTTTTATTTTTATCAACTTTAAAATCATCTACAATCTTATAAATCATACATACATTGAATAAATAAAATTTAACTATATTTTTAGTTCAACAACATTTAATTTCATATTCAATCAATTTATATTATGAAGTTGGTAAACTATTAATTATGATCTTGTTTTGAATTCATCCTGAATAGAATAGGATGAAATTTTTTTTTCAATATATATATATAATGATTAGGATATAGGGTTTAAGTATTTTAAAATTTAATAACTAATAATTATAATTAATAAAATATATTATAATTATATATATATATTTAAATATTAAAATAATTCGGGCTGGGTTAGGGTCGGGTGTATATTTATTCAGTCCCGGTCCAAATCCAAAGTTAAGTATTCGGGTTTTACCCAAACCCGATCCAAACCCAGTCAAAGCGTTGACTACCAGGCCTAATCGGGTCGGGTCCGGTCGGGTACCTATAGGTTTGGGTTTTATTGCCATCCCTAGCTCTCCTCCATCTCTATTCTCTAATATCTGCAACTTCTCAGCTTGTAATATCTTAACCTCTAGGTGAACAGATTCTGAAGTGTTTTTCTGAAAATTTCCCTTTTTAATTTGTTTAAATCTTTGGATTTCTTTGATTGTTGATTATTTTTAGGTTCTTCTTATCTAATTCCTAAGATAATCATCTAATTTACAGGAGTCTCGTATCTTTTGACCATCTATTATCTGATAATTTATTTGCATGGGTAATGGTCAAAATTTCAAATTTGCTGTGTTTGATGCTTTCAAGTCAAAAAATCTAGTGCAAGGGGCATGTGGTTCAGGACTTGAGAGTTTAGGGTGATTATTTGTATAGTTAATTTCATTCAGTGGTTTCTAATCTGTTTGGTCGCTCTTTTTCTTTTTTGTTTTCATAGAAGTCTATGAGGCTTTTTGAGGCTTGGAGGAGGAAAGAAGAAAAGCCATGGCCAACTTTGCGTTGACTCAAATCTACAGTGTAGGGGACTGCCATGGTGACCCTCTTTCTGCACATCCAAATGAACTGGTTGCCCTTTTATCGAGGTCTTGACTCTCTTTGTGTAATATAACTCTTGTGAGAATTTTCAGATAGAAAATGATCCTTTAATAACTAGTATCAAGCTACATAGATTAGAACTATCCCTCTTTGATTGGTATGTTGGTTGTGTTTGTTATGACCACCAAGCACCTTTGATTCGTATTCTAGTTCTTGTTATGACCGCTAAGCACCTTTGATTCGTACTCTAGTTCTCTTTTTCCACATGAAGAACTCAGATTTGCAGGTTTGATAATCTTGATCATTTATGGCATGGACTGCCCTTCTCATTTAGCTATAACCTTTTTGATCAGACAATTTCATCAATGAGCTACTGGTTTTGTTGCACCAAGCACTGTATGTGCTTTGATTCATATGTTATGAGCATTGGTAATGAAAGATACCTGATTTTTTTTTTTTTTTTTTGTATATAAAATTTATTTACAGGCTTGTTAGCAAGGGAAAGGGGAATGCTGCAATCCCATCAGTTGTTAGCTGAATATGAAGCTGTAATTCCTGAAGCATATAGAGAAAAGCTGAAGGGGGGTTCTTTGAGATGTTCTAAAACATGGACAGGTTCTGAACATGTAATTTGTGAAGGTAGCAAAGTGCTTTATCATGTAGATGCTTTGTTGTAGTTAGTTTGTGTAATTTGTTGATTTTTCTTTTTCCATCTTCTCAGGCATACCCATTTTCAGGTCCCAAATTTCCAATTAGGTTTTCAGGTGGGGTATGATGAAATCTTATTTAAGAATTATAATTACTTGATTAAGATGTGGCTAACAAGCTGATACCAGACAGTGGAGTAATCCAGTAACTTCTGACATTCTACTTAAGATCTTTATGTTCTTATATTTCAATTGCCTCATTGAGTCGTGTGCTGAGATGAATAAAGATATCAGTTTATCTCAGTCTGAGCTGCAAGGCAGAAGAAATATGACCTGTCTGTGATACTACAAAATTTTAAGCCAATATTTAATGTCTGAGATATTGGAAGTACTGACCGACATGGTAAAGATGAGATTTTTTTGATTGTTTTTTAGGTATCTTAATATTTGTTCACCAATACTTATAATTAATTACATGAACTGATATGGTAAATCTTGGGTGATACTAAAGTATCCTACTGGCTGGAGTTTGATGGTACAGTAGTTTATATTTAAAAGATATATAGAAATCATTGTAGATATACTGTCCCCATGAGTGCTTGATACTGGCACAAAGTAATATCTTTAGCCAAGAAGAATACCAAAAAATTCCAGGTAAAGCCAATATATTAACAACCTGGTCCTGACTTCAGGGTTTTGCCCCTCTGGCCTAAGAGAAGATGTTTATCTGTTGTACCTTCTTCCCCATAAAACCTCACTAACGGGAAATTACGGTTCTATTGGCAAACTATTTAGCTTTTATTTAGCTTTTTAAAGAGGTGCCAAGGTCAGCATTTTACATTTTTAATTTTTCTCATCAAAATTTAGTAATCAAATGCATCAACTTGCTTAATGCCGATCAACGACTTGAGATGACTGATGCTGCTTCTCTTCAGCATCTAAAACTACTCTCCAAAAATGTTGCATCTTTTACCTTGATTGTATTCTCTTGGTATGGTAGATCTGCTCTTTTTATGTTTTCCAATATCAATAAGGCATCTCTTAGAAGGACATGGTGTGTCAACTATTTTAAAAAGATATAACCTAATATGCTACTTCTTTCCCCTCCCCACTTTTTTTGCAGGCTACATCCCTCTGACTGGAAATCAACATTCAAGGCCAGTGATGCAGAAAGAATGCAGCAGAAACAGAGACTTCATGGTCTTTTGATTAATTGGTCCGATCTTTGTCATCAATTGTTACCAAGTAATTAAAGGCAGAAGTTCTGCTTCTGCTGGAGAGCCTCAACAACAATTCTGGCTGTCACAAAAGTTGCCTCTTTTTCTATGTCCTTATTTTTGAATAATGTACCTGGAGATAGGCTTTCTTGCAAACAAAATGTTGCTACCTTTCTGTTTGTTTCTATTTGTTCTTATTTTCAATTTTGGCCAGTGGTTCCTTCTTTTGCTATTTTGTTCATTAACTCTTAAGAGGATGCAGATGCGACTTGTCATGTGTGACAGACTAAAGCTGATTTGAACTGTTGTCTTCAATTATTTGTGTGTGGTTCACTCCTATTATCGCCTTTTGGTTAATGGAACTTGAATTTTGCCTGTTGCAAGACATCTGAATGTTTAAACTTGAACAGGTTTGAAGCCTGTATTAAGACTATGGTGGCCATGGTAGATTGTGCATGTTGAAAGGGTGTACCTTAGCAACAGGAGAACCAATGATTTAAGTTTAGGAGTGTCACGTCTCGTATCTAGCATCGGAATCGGCACACGGCCGGTCGTACAAATTCTAAGTTTTATTCTAGAGATCATGCAAGATCTGGATATATAAGAATCACTTATTTCAAAAATATTTCATTTTTTATTAAGTTCAAACTTCTGTACAACTTTGTAAAAGAAGAAAGTAGGTTAAAAGAAGAAAGTAGGTTATGAGTTTTACAGTTCAGTAAGGTCTCCAAACAGTCATCATCAGTAATAATAATTTGAAAATAATAAGGGTATAAGAGTATATATCATATCATGCAACGAAACAACTTAAATGTCACATACAACAAAATTTTTTTGCAAAATTATGTTTCCTTTTCAAGTTTTTAATTTAATTATCCTTCTTCTTCAGGATTCTGAACTAGCCACGGTCATGCTTCAGTCCACGACTGGTAATCTCAGTGTCACACTTCAGCCTGTGACTGGCAATCTCATAATCGATCATGTACAATCTGTCTATGGTCAGGTCCACGTACTAAGCCCGTTCTGGTTATATAATTGACCATGTACAACCTGTCCATGGCTAGGCTTACGTACTAAGCCCGCTCTGGCTATATAACCACGATCCCGTGGCATGACTAGTCCAAATACCGTTAACACTTTATCTTTTAACATCATGATGTCATACCACATCATGATGTCAACCATGAAATCTCAAATCTTTTGATGACCGGTATCACGGTCCAAATCATCAAAATATAACTTTTTTGGTAAACATGATATATATGAACATAATTAACAATCTCAAACATACTATCCATCTTGAGAAATCAAATATACGATGCAAAGCAAACATGTCCGCCAATGTTTATATACACGGATCAAATCATGCAATGTAAAACAATGTATAAAATTGGTGATCATGTCTAGAATCCTTACATTCAATTGTTAACCCCAGATATCTGGTATCAATCTATACCCGAAATTCATCCAAATCTTTCCTGCTCAAAAGATTGATCTCCTACAATAATAAATAAATTCATCAAATCCTAGTTTTCATAAATTTTGAGAAAGAAAGTTCCCCCTGATTTTTTCTTTTCTCATCTTCTCTCTCATCTTTATCTCTTCTCTTTCTCTCTTCTGGCTCTTTGCAACTCTTCCCTGTTTCCTGTCGACATCCTGATTAAAAAGAGGAGAAAAACTAATCCAAAATCATCTTAAACGTAACCTAAGAAGTCCAAAACCATCAAAATATCTTCATGGCCGTCTGATTTGAGATCAACGCCTCAAACCACGTCTAAACTCGAATCCAAAAGCCCCTGATCAAGCATAACTCCCTCGGATCAATCCTAGCCATTCGATTGAGCGATCGGACGGTCTAGATCACTCAGAAACCTCATGGACCATCGTGAGCCGCGAGAAATGCCTTGGGAAATTCTCGGAAACGTCCACGCGACGGTCGCTTCCGGCTGGGCCGAGCCCAGCGCCGCGCGTGTGGGCTTGGGCCGCGCCTCGCGCGCCCGCCCGCGCCTCGCGCGCCCGCCCGCGCATCGCATGCACTCGCACCGCGCACCGCACGCTCCCGCACCGCACGCGCCCACCGCGCGCGCCCGTGCTCACCTGGGCTCGCGCCTGGGCCATGCACATCACTGGGCCGGTTCGGCAGGCGGCCCGGTAGGCCATCGAACCCCTCTCTTTTTTTTTTTTTATGGGTGTTACATTCTCTCCCTGTTAAAAAATAATTTCATTCTCGAAATTAGCTTGATTATGATCTGAATCAGTGCTCCCATCAAAACACTCCTAAATCACTACGCTTCCACTGCGCACTCTGATATAATTTACTAAACCTTCTAGGTTCACTAATAAATCCTTCCAAAAATTTATGTCATGTCTTACTAATCTTCATGTTAATTTCTTAATCTCTTATGTCAAAATTTTCAAACAATCATGACCTGAATTTAATACCACTCATATCTATCATAATCATTTTGCCACGGTCCCCAAATTATCATAACTAAGATCTATCACAATTCTTGTCATATCCTAATAACCATCACGTCATTATTATTATTATCCACTTGTATCACCATCCCAAGTGATCATAACCTAAGCTCTGATACCACTCTGTCATGCCCCGAATCTAGCATCGGAATTGGTACGCGACCGGCCGCACAAATCCTAAGTTTTATTCTAGAGATCATGCAAGGCCTGGGTATATAAGAGTCACTTACCTAAAAAATATCTCATTCTTCACTAAGTCCGAACATCTGCACAACCCTGTGAAATAAGAAAGTAGGTT